>JABUQX010082716.1:40000-82500 GCA_015478945.1 Trachelipus rathkii | reverse complement strand
TATATATATATATATATATATATATATATATATATATATATATATATATATATATATATATATATATATATATATATATATATATATATATATATATTATATATAATAAAAACAAATATATATAATATATATATATATATTGATTATAGTATATATATTATAACATATTATATATATATATATATATTATAATATATTTACATATTTATATATATATAAATATAATATAATATATATATATATATATATATAATAATATGATATATATATTATATATATTATAATAGTTATAATATATTATATATATATATATTTACTCGGGAGTCTTTTGTTATATATATATCAAATTATATCTTAGAACATTTTAATATAATAAAAAAGAAATGTAAGAAAATAAAATAAAAATGCAGTTTGAAAGAAAATTTTGAGTAGTAAACTTAAGTTAGTGTTGAATGACAGTCTTAGAAAAGAACAAAGAGTGAATAAAGGCTGAGTTATAAAACAAATTCCGTATATAAACTTGCTACTAAAGTGGAATGAAGAATTCCAGGTTATTTCGGCATTAAAGAACTCGAAAAGATACTCTCTTTCTGCCTTTCTTACTAAATATTTAAGTTAAGTGACATGTCTTTTCCCCCAAGTGTTTTTTTCTAAAAAAAAAATATAGAATTTGAAAATAATATTTTAATTAAAAAAGTTTCTGGTCAGGCGACGCACATAGTTAAAAAACTACGATTTTAACTACGAAGTTAAGTGATACGTCTTTATTTCCCCGCAGTGTTTATTTCTCAAAAAAAAAAAATAAAAAAAAAAATAAATAAATATATAAAATTTGAAAATATTTAAATTAAAAAAGTTTCTATTCCATAGTTATCAAAAATTATATCGGGAAAAATTTTTCAGAAGTTTTATGAACTACTTCCGTAAGAAAATTATTATTTTCCAGTTAAAAATTCTGAAATATTGAAGACTTATATGGATAATTATGCAAGGCAGAAAAATTTATGGATTTTAAAATTATAATTTTAGAGAATTTTATTAGTAGTATTGGTCAAGTTATTTTTAATGAAAAACATTTTTATTTAAACATATTAAATCATATTATGTCCTCATTTAATGTAAATCTAAAGCTACCATATGACATCTAAGTTTAAAAATTGTTTATTAACCTTCTAACTCTACGGATGCTATTTTCCAAATTATTTTCAGTTCTACTGAAAATGGGGTTAACAATACACAATACATTACAAATATTGCTTGAGAAAACCACAACGCTATGAACAATGTGCATTTAGTAATAGGCATAAAAATATAATCTTTTTCCTTATGAGTTGTTCTCGATATAACATGTTTAATTTTTTTTCTAGACTAAAATGTGTAAAAATTAATATAACATGTCTAATTTTTTTTCTAGACTAAAATGTGTAAAAATTAATTTTTACAAAAATTTAAATTTTTAATCCTAGAAAAAATTTTGATATGAAATATACACGACAATTGTTCTGAAAATCTTAAAAGTTATCCATTGCTTTACCAATCTACTCAAATTTCTGACTTATTTTTTTTTTACATACTCTTTCAAATTATATAAAATTAAATAGGTTTAGAGGTGGTGTTGTGTTCAATCTCTATAAATTTAGCTGCTTAGAAAGCTCATCTTTTTAATTCAAATACATCAATACCCGTTTTTCGTGTGAATCTAAATTAGATATTTTTTTTTCTTACCTTAAACACCGAAATTATGACTGGCATGTAATATAATCTTTAATTGCGAAGTTCACTTTAAATAATATTTTACCATATTCTCAAAATTCAACACCATATTTTCAGTCCAATGCTCAAATACATATTTGATCCACTCTTTTTACATTCTTGTCATCTTCACTTCACATACGGTAGTTTTTAAAATTTCTTATTTATTTTTACTATATTCTTCCTATAATATCAACGTATCATTTAGTTTTCGAAGCATTTGCCCCCTCCTGGGAAAGGGCCCTACCCGTGAGTGGTGGCAACGTGTGAAAAAAAATTCTCATTCTTTATCGCATCATCTATCTGAATTTTTCTTAATCTTTTGTGCTATTTTTTTAAATGTTTCTAAAAAGATATCTTTTCTTCTGATTCAGCTTTCAAGTCCTCAATACATGTAAATAAGTCTTTCTACATACTTTCTTTTAACATTACCTTGAAGGTAATTTTTGGGACAAGTACGATTTCTCTTTAGAGTTTCATTCTCATTTCATATTATTTTTAATATATGAAATTAAAAGTAGTTTGAAATCATTCTCCTGAAGATGTTTCCTTTGAACCCAAGAGTCTTTTTCAATTTCAATCTTTGATTTTTATTTTTTATTTCCTTGAAATACTTTTAAAAGTATCTGGATCTTAGTTTCCTTGCTTTAGCAGTTTGGTGAAATTTCCCAAATACAAAGCTCCCTGAATAATTTAGCTATATGGAATTATTCAACATTTCCCTCAAGCAGAGCCTAGCTTTAAATTTAATCTTAATGACCGATCTTAACATTTTTTTTTAATTTTTTTCATTACTTAATGAAGCATAGTATTATATATATATATAATAATTAATATATATATATATAATTATAATATATATTATATATAATTATATATATATTTCCCCTCTTAAACTATATAATTAATAATAATAAATAAGGACTATGTATATAAGTTCTCTAGATCATCTGAAAAATAGAGAGAATAATTCTGCAACCAGTTATGGATACATATTCGTTACGAGTATTAGCGATGGAGCCAACTTAGGAGGTGGGTATGATATGAGACCACAGGAATCCTCATAAACAACCACGGTTGGCATATCTTCAGTCAAGGACATTACACAAACGCTTAAGGCCCTACACATTAATTGTTCAAAGTGCGCCACCCCCCTGCAACCCTGAGCATAGATATATATATATATATATATATATATATATAGTATATATATATATATATATCATATATATATAATATATATATATATATATATATATATTTATATATATATATAGTGTGTGTGTGTGTGTGGGTGGGTGTGTGCATTTAAAATTGTCCAACAGAATGAAAAACAAAATTTGCCTGTATATGGGACATAAATTAAAATATTTCATTGATAGGACTTCATGACCGAGACAATGTAATTTTACAAGAAGGAAATTCTGGAAAATATTTCTTTAAAAATATTTTTGGAGAATATTTGTAAATAGACAGTAGTTATTATGCGCCAACTAATTTAGGAACCCTATTAAGTTTTAATTTGATGCCATTCAATTTACTGCTTCTGCTGTATTCATTTCCTATTTTTCAACCTTCTGTAATACCATAAACTAACATAAGATTAAAATAAAATTAAGTGTTATAAATATTTATATTTTGTTTATTTAAATGTTTTTTTTTTATAAATTCCGAGATTTTTAGTGGCTGCTCTTGAATAGAAAGGTAATTAATATTTGTTGTTTAAAAAAATTTGTTTTCTTTTTACATATTCTTTAATTGCTAAATAGAAGTTAAAACTTTTCACCTGCTTTTGACGAACTGTTTTAGAGATTCTGTGACTAAATATATTATTTCGTGTTTAAAACAAAGAATAACTTTATTTTACATATTCTTTGTTTTATATTTTATTCAATTGCCCAAATAAAGTTAAGAATTTTCGTCTACTTTTTATAACAAACAATTTGAGAGATTTTGTGACTAAGAGATACTCCTTTGAGTTTATAAACAAAGGACAACTAATTAAACAGATAGTTTGAAAATTAATTTTCCTTTTAATTCAAAAAGATAAAAAGTTAATTCTTTGTTGCCTATGACCCTCAAGGTCTCAAGTCACCACTTAATATAGAATGATTGACTTAATTTGGTGTGATTTTATGTCTATCAAAAGGAAGCCAATATTTTTCTGTAAACACATCGTTTTTGACAATAAACCTCGCATATTAAAGCAAAAAACCCAAACCGCCCCAAAAATAAAAAGAAAATATTTCAAACGCCTTTTAAAAACGATATTGAAGCAAGTAATTACCTTATAACGCCTTATTAACGAACCGAGTCAACAGCAAAGACTTTATTTACACGTCTAATTTTTTGTCTGGGTTTTCTCTCGGAAGGTAATGTGTTGCTTTAGATACTTTTGGTTAATGAAAACTGTTTATTCGTAAGTTAGGTACGTTATGTTAAATATTACTATGACAATGTGAAAATAACACTGATTTGTTAGAGAAATGATGAGTTATTGTAAGATAGTGCTGACTGTGTTAACTGACGATGAGTGTTAGAAACGTGAGCCTAGTTTAAGTTTTATGCTTGAGGTATGTTAGGTTTGCCCTAGAAGTTTGCTAATGTTCTACGTATTATTCATTTAGGTCAATGATAGTATATACCGAAACGAGTGACCGTTTGATGAAGATAGTGTCAAATTCATAGTTCAGATCTGTTGGATCATTTAGGTTATGATAAACCTTTGTTAGATTTTGTTAAATATTACGCTTTACCTGTTGCTGATATGCGAGAAGAGTGGGAACATATCGAGTATTGTATGACCTTTAGCTACTTTACCTGATAAGTAGGAAATTTTCAGGATGTTAGGGATTATTCATTACGCGAGGTATTGTTAGGTTTGCATTTGTACATTTATATTCTTAGTTCAGTTATGATATAGGTAGCTTTACTGATGCTGAAACCTTTGTGGCGTAAAGCCTATATACGTTAGTCATTGTAACAGAACTTATTTTTATGTTATGTTATCCAAAATGCTACTCGAAATTATGACTTGAATCAATTGGTTCAATAGATCACAGGCGGGTGGATGGGTAGGGACTGCAGGATTGGTTTATTGATTTTACTGATTTACTGATTTACTGCTTTTTAAATTAGTAATACTATTATGCAATTTACTATGGTATTTTAATTCAAAGAACTTATTTTGTATGTTTCAGGATAAAATTTTTGTTATTTTTTTTTTGTCTGACTGTTTGGTTTAAACTTTGTTATGTTTGCAATTATTCGCTGGGCATTATTATGATATTAGGACGAGGTTATGATGATTTTTGTAAAATATTACGAAGTTCATGTGAAAAATTTGTTACGTTAGCATTATAATTCTTTGTCAGTATGATGATGATTAGACAGGTTTATGCTTAATTTTTTTTTTTAAATATTACGATGTTAATGTAAAATTAACATTGAATGTTAGAATATGCTCAAAACAGGGGATGAAAAGTTGCGTTTTGTACGAGCAGTTAGGTACTTTACTGTTTAAATGTGCCGAAGTTTGTTAATCGTTAGTCGTGGTATTCGTACGTATATGTGTGTATAGTTAGTACGTTTACATTATATTTGTAGTTCAGATTTAGTTATGTTAGCTTTATTAATGTAAAAAAAAACTTGCTTAAAGTTGCATATATTTCGATCGACGTTAGTATATAAAGAACTTATTTTTGTTGTTATGTGTGGATAACTTTGTTAGGTTTACGTTATTCGTTTTGGTATGTAGGGATATGTAGGACAAGATATAGGTCATATTATTCTTGCTGTAAATATTACTATGTCAATACGTACCATAGATTAACGTTTAAAAATATGGCTAGAGATATGCTGAAAACAGTATGATAGGTACGTTATTGTAATATGTTTGCAATGTATAAGTTACTTTTACAGAGGTTTAATGTGTGAGAACCGTTGTAAGGTTATACAGGTTTATTCTCAGTGTTAATTAATGTATAGTGTTAGCACTCTTGGTCTATTGCAGCTACATATTCTTAGTTAATAAGAGATGCTATGTTACCTGTTATATGTGGAAACGTATTGCCTCATAGATGTTAAGTTAGACATTAATATCGCTGCCCCTTAAGGATAAATACTAAAGAGAAACTCATAATATTTGTGACTAAACTCCGTATATTCCGACCCCAATGGATACCTGAACATGTCAGAAGTAAATCATGTACTGGTTGTAATAATAGATCAATAACATTAGTATGTTAGAAATTTCTTTGACATGTAGGAATAAATTCATTGTTAAAATGATTACCATATGTACAAATGTAATGTATTACAACGTAATATGCATTAGCCCCGTATTATGTCATTGGAAAAGTCAGCAGGGCGAATAAAAGAAAAATGACATACGGTAATTACCAGACGTAATTCCTATGCCCTGATGTTTAGTTACTTTAATCAGGATGTTAAGTGTGGAACTTTAGTTAATGTAACCAGATGTGTATTCGTGTTAGTAAGTTGGATATTAGCATTCTCCTATTGTACTAATTACTATTTCTTAGTCGGAGCAAAATTTAGATTGCTGATTCTAGCTTTCATTGGAATGTGAAACAGCCTCTTGCTTACAGTGTTGAGATAAGTATTCGACTGTACTTTGGATGATTACAAGAAATAATTTGTCTAGTGCTATGTTTATTGTCCGTAATTATCCCCGATACCGTAGAAAATGCGAAGTAACATCAATAGTGTTAATATAAAATTAAATCCATTAATATGTTAGAGCATATAGTTTGCACAATGTTGCCGTTGAACCAATAGGTTAGTAGGGTTTGTAAGCTGTACTGTGCTTAAGATACATCTTACCGAATTTGTTAAGTATGGAACAGTTGTTTAATGTTAGTTTTGTTATGATCAGGCGTAGGTTGTGTGTACAGCTATGTTCAAGTTGTACATCCATATTCATAGTTCTGGTTAGATGCTATGTATGAAGGCTATTAATAGATTGGAAAACAATGTTACGTCTCATGCACTATATGTGATGTTTTTAGTATATGAAGAAGCTTATAAATCTGCCAAACCTGAGTAACTTATGTACCCGGGTATGGGAGTTTTAATTGTTTTGTGATTGTTGTTTGTTGTTTTGCTTGTTTTGTATTTAATTGTTTTTGTCTAAACAGCAGAGCCAATATATTACCCTTTTGAAGCTATGATATGGTTCGTGTGTTACGTGCGTCGGGATAATTATTGTTTCCATTTCCTTTGACGAACATGATTGTTGAAAGAAAAGAGCCTTCAAATTTACCCCTTAAGGATGTATGTTATAATACATCGTAAATTTTCGTTCGCAGTTAGGAATAAATTGGTTACGCCGTGCTGACCATTACGATGTACACTCGCGGCCCGCCTCTCTACGCTCCGCTCCCAGCATCTCCCGCGGATAATCTTCACGAGGTTAGTTTCTA
Source organism: Trachelipus rathkii (assembly GCA_015478945.1). Taxonomy (NCBI): domain Eukaryota; kingdom Metazoa; phylum Arthropoda; class Malacostraca; order Isopoda; family Trachelipodidae; genus Trachelipus; species Trachelipus rathkii. Next base: position 75,304 of record JABUQX010082716.1, on the reverse strand, counting down.
CATTCCCACGACGGGTTCATGTATAATCTTCTGATCGCTAAACGCGAAATGGGCCGGGTCGCTTACGTTGCTATGATAACTTCCGGCCAGCAGGGTCAAAATAATAGACAATTTATTCGTTTCGCTGACGAATGAATTCATCAAGAACATCAAAACATCCCGCAAAGAAGAGCTGACGCGATGGAGGTAGCGGGAATAAAGTGTTTGTATATTCCCGAAAGACGACGCTTAGTGATATATCGATAATCTGGGAAGACTAATGTAAGAGGCGGTAAAGACCTCCAAATAGAAATAGACCTGTTATATAATCAATCATCGCATGTGATAATATTATAAGCCCCGCTCGATCGCCATACGTTCCACTAGCACGAGGAAACCCATCGTTAATGGTGTGACTCTCATCTAACGTACATGTATAGGTTTCACATGTTCGACAACACATGCCTTGAACAATAATAACCCAGCTATGCTATATAGAATCAGAACACAACAACAGAGGGAGGATATAACATGCTTACGCGTCTTCTGAATAATCGATAGTGTTGAAAATCCGATACATTGAGGAACTTAAAAATCCCCATTATACCGGCTCACTGGAGCCCTGTATCAATCATATATGAAGAAATATTGGCCACGAACGAATGACAGAAAAACAATGCAAAGGTTTACAACGCGGCATATCAATGGCAGTTACCGTAGCAGAAAATGAGCACCACGGGAATTAGGTAACATATTCAGACATGGGATGAGTAGTAAATAAAATTCTCTGATCATGGTATACAATAAAGCAATATTTCGCAAAGATCAGAAATGATCCCGCCGATAACAATGGACAGTTTAGTGTTGCTGAAGGCACCTTCCTCCCCGTATCACATTGACACTTCCCTTTCAAAGAGTGGTTTGAATCTTTTAGAGAGGATAAAGAACCAACGTCCAAGTTTAAGTCCTTAAAACCGCATGAAGCTCAAGTGTATGATGAAATGAGATTATGAGATAAATAGTTTAAGTTGCAAAAAGTCATTGGATGTATTTACATGAATTTATTAAGTATCAAAATATTAATGAAGTTCATAAAAAATGAAATATATGTTATTAAAAATGGAAAAAATTTGTTTATACTTCACGGGAGCTATTTTAGCTTTAATTGACTAAGGTTTGTAAAAATGATAGGCAGTGTTATTCGTCTGAGTTTGTATGTGTGTTAAGTATGTTATGTTTCATAGTTGTTAAGCCTTTACAGAGAGTTATAAACTAATTACTATGTTATAGGTAGAAAAAAGTAGGTCGTAGTTCCTTATGCTAGTTAGGGTAGGTTATGACTAATTTTTGTAAATTATTGTACCTTTGTTGGGCAGAATTTATGATTTGTAAAGTATCGAATGGATTTATAGTTTATTTGAAGTCTTGTTAGTTACTTTTACTGTGGAAGTTAAGACATTTGTAATAAGTGAGCAGTTCTGATTCATTGCTTAACGACCTCGAATCAGGTTGGCTCGCGTTGAGAGTCTATTTCTTGACGCTCTCTGAGCAATGCTCCGTATAGTTTGACATTTTATTAATCCAGGAAAAACTTATAAGTACCGTGTATGAATACTTGAGGGGATAGTGCCTGCGGAAGTCTCCACAGTACTGGAAATATATAATTACGACAAGGTCCGTATAGTAATAATTTTCGATATAATTCCATATGTGTAATGTCACAAAAGTAATGCATTAGTATGTAGGTGTCAGAGACCATGCGGACCCCAAAACGATAACAAGAAGCGGTAAATATGAATAAGTTAGCGTTTTGTTGATGTTAGGTGCTGTTAGGTTACTTAGCTGTGGTTGAAGTGTTGAAACTTGTCCAAGTTAAACGGTGTATACGAACCGTATCCTCACTTCCCCTGCTTAAGATGTGTATAGGTTTTTGGTCACTGTCGGGTTATATTTATAGCTCAGATGACTGCTACCAGTAACAGCCCGCTTACTTAACCCTGGTGAATACACTTGTTACGTCAAGCATTGTATGTATTTCTGATCATTGTATAAAGAAACACTTAGAATTTAATGTTAGTTAACCCTATCCCAAATGGATACGCGAACATAAGTAGAGCCGTGAATCAAACCATTAGATCATTTCCACAATAGATCAACCCAATCAGGTCACAGAAGATCAGGAAAGAGGAGTTGGCTGCCGAGCTGAAGCATGGTCAGGTCGGAGGTGGCGTTTTTGAGTTTAACTTGATTACTGGACTTAGTGCTATGTACAACGGATGGATAATTTGAAAGTATAAAACTTTGAGCTAATCAATAGATCTACGGTAAAGCTGGACAGAGTGTGGTGGTCAGGAGATGGCGTGCTTGGATGGTGGTCTTGACTTTACTGATTTACGTTGTGTTATATAGGTATTGTAAAAAACGTAAATTTGTAAGTCATAAACAATATATATATAGAATTTTATTTATTTTATTTATTTAATTTTTTTGATAGTTTATTTATTTTCTTGAATGTTTGTATGTGTTTGGGAAATCTATAGACCAATTAACATATATAAAGACGACCAAATAATTGTTATCATCTACACAAAATATTTGATAAGACACATGAGGCAGAACGCGCACCGCGAGCCAGCACCGCTTGCCAGCATGTCAACTGCCTACGTCCTCTTAGAGTCAGCACTCCTTCATCCGACATGCATTCCTATTCTTGTTGGTATTGCAATTTCTATCCTTCTTTCTTCCTTCTTCGTCCTTTGTTTTTCATTGTGCATTGTTTAATATCGAGTTAGACGAGGCCGCCTAGAGCGGCGGGAGCATCCTAGAGAACAGCCGCTATACGACTTCAAATACCACCATACACATAATTGACATAATATACGTGTCTCGATAGACACTATCTAAACATATCCCAAAATTGATGGTGTACAATATTACAGACTGATAGTTTACCTTACTCGCGGAGATCGGGGAGTCAGAAGACGAGAATGCGAAGAATGACAGTCACCACCGGTACGAAAAAAAACGGAGAAAAAGGTTACAAAGAACCATGTGGGTGTCGGAGTGCAGTAAAAGAAAATGCCAATTCCATCTAACGCCGGAGGAGATCGTGTTTTTCGAACTCAGATCGCATTCACCCTTCAGGGGAATCGAACTCTTTTGATATGACCAACGAAATATAATGAAATGAATAAAATTAATCAATGATAGGATGTGTATCAGTGTCATGCAGGATACGCGGCCGCCCCCACGCACTCGCTCATCCTCTCTCCAAAACGCTCCGCATTTCAACACCTGTCCCTCACCCAATATTTGGGTAGACAGATAGGGTGAAAGAAGTAACTCTTAAGTGCTCGGAATTGGAGCAAGCAAAGAAAGGGCAAAATACAACTCCGGGCCGGTAGAACGGACACATCACGACTCATGCGGGAGAGATAAAGTACCCGCCTAGTATATAACATGCTAGGTGGAACTTGAAAAATTTGACCCTTTTCGAGCCCCAAAACAGCTCGAGTGAAAATCTATACTATGCCATGTAATTGAACGCGCCCGAATATCGCAATACTAGTGCCTAAATATCATATCGAAAGGCCTGGACAGACGATCCAATAGCTATCATCACGTAACGAACTACCTTCACGGACCAATAATAACTTAAATAACTACGTTCGCTTTTATACCAACGGTATAAAAATATAATATAGTAAAATAAAACTCAGCTCCATATATTGATAATATATAATCATAATAGCGATATAGGCTAGTAGTACGTAATCTAGAAAAAAATGTGTATACCGATTAGCTCTTTATGTTGATCTAATAATACACGAGACCTGTTAGATCACTAAAATACGGATTAATAATACTACCGTACCACGTATGAGGTAATTAAATAAGGTGGCGTCTAAAGAGCTAGGAACAAGTATATGGAGTATAAAAATAAATGGTCTAGATATAGTCGGGAAAAGTATTAATATGTGATTATAATACAAAAGGTACAAATATATCTAGCCCCCGTAAATATAGATATAATACAAGCCCGTATCATCTCTTTAAAAGATAAAAAAGCAGAAAAAAATTACAATTAGTACCCAATGCAATAACATTAATCAGTACAATTACCAATCCATCGCTTAGCGTGAAGAAATTAGAAGAGTATTCTCTTAAACAATTTAGTTACCAAAGTTTAACATTTTCTCTCATGGTGGGAGTTTTCTATCTTCTCTTTGTAAGAACCTAAGCAGCAGAGTCTATCCATAATCATTAATTATGGATTGTAACTTTCCTTATGATACGTCGGTGTATCTTTAAATATTTGTCATGTAATGTTTTGATAGGAATTACTTATCTCCATGTTCGTCTTAACTAACGAGCGCCACGTATGGGGATTTAAAGAGAATCACAAATGGGGAATTGCAGGAATGTGAACTTTTAGATATATGTGAGCATACCGACATACAGCTTTCTGTAGGTTTGGTCAAGAGTTTTACTTACAACTCGTCTGATAATTTTCTGAGACTGTTGATGTAACCTTAGGAAATGACGAAAAATAACTTACATTTAAATGACCTACCTAGCAGATAGTTCCAAAGCAAGTTTATGAAATTCTATTTTTCAAAAAGTGGATGCCATCCTCGAGAAGTTTTCTTTATCTGTTGGTAGCAACGAATATTCTTCTTTCAATTATGTAGCCTCACATTAAGCAGGGTAAATGAACGTCCATGAGATATGTAACAATAAAGCCCATGCCTCCATTTTCTATCCTATTCCTGGTTTCAGAGTTGCCCCAAGTGATGGTTTTGCAGATTCAATATCCTACTATCTTTTATTAAAGGTGAACGATCAGCTAACGATTATCATTCCTTGAGTACAACTACAATCCAAGTTGATTAGCTTTACTTAATAAAATATAACCATGTCTGAAGAGCTATAGTCTGTAATTTCATTTATGAATATAAAAAGCACAATGCCAAGACAATACCACGTCCTTGGAGTGTCGCACAGTGTTAAGATCAAAATAGAGCACAAGTCATTCCAAGCAAACGAAACCAATATCACTGACAATAGAAGGTTGAAAGGGTTTCAATCAAAAAATGAGTGTATAGCAAGTTTTTGAAAGTTATTAGTTCAAGAATATTCTGCGTAGGTACTAGAAAAACTTTCCAAAAAGGGAATACTTTGTTTTTTTCATTTTCCGAAATACAGTTGCGCATTAAACTATAAAATACACAAATATACCCAATTAGATTCAAGTAGATGAATGGCCATTTAAAGACTCCTAAGTTTTACTCACATTGATTGATATTATTATTATTATTATTATTATTATTATTATATATTATTATAGATTTAATTTATTATATAATAGTATTATTATTATTATTATTATTATTATTATTAATTATTATTAAATTATTTATTACTTTATTTAAAATTATATGATTTATTAAATTTTGCCTCTGATATATATTATTATTATTAATATATTATTATATTATTATTAATTAATATTATTATTATATATTATTAATTATTATTATATCATTATGATTATATATTATTATTGTTATAGTGAATTATTATATTATTTATTATAGACACTGTCGCAAGTAAATAGAACAATATGATCATATGTAGACCATGTAAATACTTTTGAATATATTCTTGCAGTTAAAGAACCGATCTGTGCTTATTTTTAGGTGGTATTGAGAACAGAATTTGGGGCAAACTACATCCTTTCCCATTTCTACCGCACTCTGTCAGCAGAAGTGTTTCCCTCCCACGTGCTTTTGTATGTTGATTTCAGCTAATTCAGATTGTGGATATTCGTAGAGGGAATGTAACTAGTGCTTGAAATGAGGAGAGTACATGTGGCTGTAATTGAATAAATATATGAAATTATATAATAGTAAATTATATATATATAGTATATATAATATATATATAGTATATATATATATGATATATACGTATATTATTATATAATATATAATTATATATATATATAATTAAATGTACTAATAATATATATAATATAATAACACTATATTGTTACATTTATAATATATTCTATCCTCTTCACGCGACTTTAGTTAGGTCCGCCAGTACATCGCCTGATATATTGCTATATAACATAATATATCAGAAGAATAGTTTATGCTAAATAATAAAAAGTATTATCTATGCTGACAACGCAATTCCTTAAATATAATTGCCAGCGTCCAGGTGTTAAAAAATATGCCCTAACCTATTTTGTTATCGTGTGATAGAAGACACTATACACAGTTAAGACCAACAACTGTACCTGTCGTCCACCATTATAGTTAGAAAAGGCACATGAATCATGTACTTTGGGAGTATCAAGTTGGGACGACCGATGAAAAAGCATGGGCTTCCCACTGCTCATGTATGCAACTTCACCTGTATCATTTCAATACTGCGAGCGAAAGAAACTGCGTTAAGAGAGAAAAACGTAAGCCCGTATGATGACAATCTTTGCCTTGTTAACCAGAGATGTACCCTTGGGAGCGAAGAACCACAAGATGATACGACTAACGGATTAGATAATACAACATTCTGTTTTGACACATTGTGCACGAGAGTTCCCTTCAAACATCCAGAACATGCTACCAAAGCTATCCAAAGCATACCACACCTCAATACGATTCCCAGTTCCTCATTTGCGAAGATCGGATCTTACCTATTAACACCTACACATCCGAATGTAATTATATTGTTGACTCAGAGGCATGACCCTCCCTCCAATCATGCACACCAAGGGTATCAGATCTTGACTATTAGAACGCAATTCAACATCTATGAATTCAATGTTCACAATCATAGAATATGTCTGGCACACAAGGCGCAGGTAGCCTTAATTGATCTGATAAGTACGAGCCGAAATCAATTAACAGCCTCCCACTAACCAGACTCAGAATCCGCTGGCTTCTAGGTCCTCAGCGGTCTTGGAGATCTATTTACAGACGAAAGGGATGTAAAGTAAATTAATTTATTTACGTTCATCTTAGAGAAAAAAAACGAAGAAAATACAGACATGGTATTATGCATAAATTTATGCTACGATGCAGAAAAACGATGGCATTGTATATTTGCATGTGATGTGAAATTGGCCCAATTGGGACAAGGCAATATTGGGACATATCAGAAGCAATATCAAACACAGCCGCAGTGCGAGGCAACTGTTTATTGATTCCTCCAATAAAAATGAGATGCTGCCAGTCTCAAGGCAGTGCTACTCCATATAATGGCATCTGATCCAGAGACTACAAAATCTGGCCGAGAATTCTACATGAAAATATTCAAAGAAAACGTAACGAAGATTGAGTTGCACAGGTGTACAAATACAACATTCCTAATGGTCAACATTATGATGGACCTGAAAGGTTCACGATGAGAAAAAAAACTATCTAAATACAGGTATGCAACTATGGGACTTCACGATCAAAATGATTCTGCCCTGTTTACTCTCGGAAATGTGCAATGATAGTCCGCGAACAGAGATGAACCAAAATTACATTACAATTCGGAAAAATAGTCAGACCTCAAAGACAATGTATTTAACATTTCCTGCGCGGTACCCAAAAAAATATATCACATGGACCACTTGTGGAATCCTCAGTTGTGTCTTTTTGCCAAACCTAAAGGGCACTTGCTCATTAACCTTGGTGTGATTGAAAATAACATGTTGTACAAAGGCTTAACTGTAACAAAGAACGTGAATGCATTCTGAATATAATCGGAAGCGGAAGCAAAGTTCACCTAATAAGTAAGTGAAGAACAGAAGATAAAAGAAGGAGGTTAAATTTCAATTGGTCCCATCTCAAATTAAAGCAGTACTTCCCGAAAGATGGAAGCAGTTCTTGAAAGGAGACCTGTACTGCAAAGACAAAAAAAGCGGATCCTGGCGAGCGACTTGAAATCAAGTGTGTCTTGCAAGTTTTCATTTGGTAAATGAAAAGCTGAAAAACTAATGGAAATTGACTCGTTTGCTACGCCACGATGGTGGATTAGCCACTTGTCCGTAGAATACTACATGCAATAGTATGTCTCATTTAATTAACCCAACTCATATAACTGGATCTCACATCTGGACTTAACTTTGCGCGTCGCCCCCCCAAATCCTGATAGGCAAAACCCAGGACATCATTTTTTATGTTTTGAAAAAGCCGTTCTCAACGTGGGCGGTGATCGGAGATGAAAGATATGACTTAGCATGCTGTAACTATTGACTGGTCATACTATATCAGCAGGACCACACCCAACAGATACTAACAAGAGGAAACGACGAAAAAAAATCATTTTCAGTGGGTAGCTTGCCGTTATAAACGAAATCAGCGACACTTGTTAACAACTTCGATGATTTAATCGTACAAGCTAATGAATATACCAGATAATACGGAGGCGCTGGCAATCTAGTAACAAAAAGACCCAGAAAAACAAAGATATACGTGAAATGAGCTTTTTGGTTAATTCACTAAAACTGTAAAAAAGCACCCTATTCCTGCACTTGGTAATTACAGAACTCCACGGTGATTTTCTATTGTAACGAAGAGGACCAGAAATTTTCTTTAACCACAAATCTTTTTTTGTGTGCAGGTGACCCTCTCATTACTGATCTACTGATTATTATTATATAGTTATCTTATTATTATTATTATTATGATATGATTATATTAATATTATTATTATTTTATTATTATTATTATTATTAATTGAATATAGATATATTATTAGCTTTAATAACTTAATATTATTGCTAATTAGATTATAATTAAGTTAAATAAATTTATGAGAATTTAATAATAAAATAAGTAATAATAATAAGAAGATGAAAAGATATAATTAATATTAATTAAAATAAATTAGAGAAATGAGAATAAATAAATAATATAATAATAATAAATAGATAATCAAATAAAAAATAAAACTTAAAAATAACCAAAAATAATTTACAGTATTTAAGGAAAAATAATAAAAATAATAAAAAATAAGGCAGGTTCACCGACTCTAACTAGATAATGAATGCATAATAGCAAGAGCAAATCAGATAAAGTAATAAAAATCAATAAGAAAAAAAAATATTATATAAGATAAGATAAATAAAATAAAATAAAGAGAAATTATAAAGTAATAGATCAAAAAATAATAATAATTCTCAAATGTAATAAATAATAAATAATAATAAATAAAATAAGTTTAACATGAGAGTAATAAACTGAATATTAGTATATATAAATCGAAATCACGTGACAGTTTAATGTAACAATTGAATTACTAATTAACGTTAAATCGGAAGTACGGAGTACCACAATAATAAGGTCAATAATAAATAATATTAAATTCAATATAGTAGTGTTATTAATATAACAAGATGCAATAATACTTAATCAATAGCTAATCAATTCACCAGATGTCAAACTGTTTGGTATACAGAATAATGACCTAAATAATAATTAATAATGGAAATAACTAATATAATAAATATAATAAATAATAGACTAATATAAAAGACATCAGTAATAACAATAACCCCACCCACTAATAGATAAATTAATAATGATAACTACGAGTCACTAATGAAGTTCACATCCATCACCAACAATCATCACCCACATTATACTTTATATCAAATTAGTAAAGGTTACAAATATTCCTCCCAAATAACAAAATAGAGAATTTAACGCATACTACTGTATATGATTTTAAATGGAAATGGGCTGATATAGGCCGCCTCGACTACGTAACTTCCTATTTAATCTTACCATTAACATACATTTTATGTTACATATATATAAAATGATATCTTTTTTATGATATCCTCCGGAAACTTACGAAGTATATAAAAATTTAAATGAATATAATCTAAAAAATAAAAAAATACAACTTAATTATTAATAGATAATAAATTAATAATATTAATAATAATATTATAATAAATAATAATAATAATAATAAATAATAATAATAAATAAGAATAAATAATAATAATCAATAATAGATAAATCAAATAATAATAATATATGAAAGTAATAAATAATAATAATAAAATAATTATTATATATTATTATTATTAATTATATTATTATGATAAATTATTATAATATTATTTATCTATATATAATATTAATTATATTTCAGCTATGATCTTTCCTCTTGATTTTACTCATTTTCTTTTAATAAATCGTTAATTAAACCATACATATAGTTTTGAGCTTTCATTAACGTTAAAAATTTATTATTATTGTTTATTTATTTTTTTTATTATAAGACAATTTTATAGTATTATTATCGATGTATTATTTTATAATATTAATTTTATCGTATATTATTATATTATCATTTGCTCATTTTGTGTGATACCTTTAATAATTAAAGGAAATATCTACTTTATAGGATCATAATATTATGGAAAAAATATTTCTTAACTAATTCTTTCATTATTGAACAAATACTTAATCTTCACAACTTACTATGCTACCAATTTCCAGTCATTATTCTGACATAATTTTAAAAATATTTCTGTAACATCTTTCATTTTGAACAAATACTTTCTTCACAACTTACTTATCATTATTCTTATTATTAACTTAACCTAAATTTATAATTAATTATTATTAATATAAATATAATTATATTATTGATAATATTATTAATTAATTATTATTAAATTAATTGTTAGATATATGGAAAAATTTTAAATAATTTTTAAAATTATTTACGGTAAAAAGTTGTATCTAAAAAGGTAAACTAAAATGGCAATAATAAAAGATAATTAAAAATTTCTTAGTTAAGTAAGTATTACAAATGTAAAGTCGAACCAGAGCTAAATAAAATTGTTATGTGATCTCCACCGAAATCTCTTACTAGAGAAAGAGCGGGTAGAAAAATTTGAAAATTATCCGAACTTACCTCCAAATCTAATTTTGGGGCTATGGGAAAGCCATGAGGACTGGGTAATGGGTTCCAATTTTTCATCATAGGAGAACAAGAAGGAACTTCTCTGGCCACAATGCCACCGAGTACTGCCGATTTCTTCTCGGATTTGACTGAAAGTGAAGATACAACAAATCAGGCTCTAGTGTGTTTGTAAAAGAGAAAGAGGTGAAGGGAGAGATATGAGGAAACTGCAGAATTAACAATTAATATCTACAACCCAAGTCAATAATCTGAATGGAAAATTTGAAACTCAGTATACACTTATACAGTATTTTATTTACTCTGAAAAATTCATAAAAATTAGGTGAATAAAAAAAAATAATAATAAAGAAAATTTTGTTTCAAATATTTCTAGAGTTTAACACTGAACCTGTCATATAAGTAAATGTCTATTAATTTAATGTCATATAAGTAAATGTCTATTAATTTTATGTCATATATGTAAATGTCTATTAATTTTAATGTTATCTTTCATGCATGAATATTTGGTCAGCATAATTTTAATACCCTACTTATATCTTGGATCTTGAAAGTGATACATATGGAGTTGGAGCTGGGTCAGGTGATATCACTAATATATATATATATACAAAGGTGGGTATATATATATATATATATATATATAATTTAATATATATATATTATATTATATATATATAATATATATATATTATATATATATATTATATATAATATATATATATAGTTATATATAATTATATCATAATATAATAAACGTATATATAATATATATATATATATATATATATATATATATATATTATATATATATAATATATATATATATATATATATAACTATATATATATATATATATATATATTATATATAATATAGAATATCTTAAATATAAACTGTTTTCTATATATATCGAAAAAATTCTTTATAATTCAAGAATATTTTTTATAATATATATATATATATATCTATATATATATATATATATATATATTATATTATATAATATATATATTATATATATATATTATATTATATATATATATATTATATATAATATATATTAATATATATATATATATTTATAGATATGTATATATATATGTATATATGTATGTATTATGTATGTATGTATGTATGTATGTAGTATGTATGTAGGTATGTATGTATGTAGTATGTATGATTGTATGTATGTATGTATGTTGTTTATGTATGTATGTATGTTTATGTATGTATGTATGTATGTATGTAATGTATGTAGGTATGTATGTATGTATGTATGTAGTATGTATGTATGTATGTTGTATGTTATGTATTATCGTATGTATGTATGTAGGTATTTAGATGTAAATATGTTTGTATGTTTTTTATGTGTGTATGGGTATCGTTTCTTTCCGTACGTTTATGTTTAGTTGATAAGTGTTTCAATTTTTTTTTCTTTTTTTTCATTTCAATTAAGTTCAAGTTAATTTAAATCCTGACATGCCTCAATTCACGAAGTTTGAAAGTATGCAAGTCGAAAAGTGTTGGAAAAATAGATAAAAAGGTATACCTATGTTCCAGATTTTATCAGCAATGTACGTGTAAGAACGAGCATAGTGGTTAAGTCTGTGTTCAGACACTTTAGAAAGAGAGGGAATGAGATTGTGTAAAACAGACGAGTTGAGGGATCTCTCTCCAGATGAGGAAAAATGCGACATGTTTTCGGCTTGAATGGTAGTGTTAGCATGTATGGGTCAGTGTGTTATGTATCTATTTTATTTATCTGCTTGTGTCAAATGTATAACTTCTTGAGAATCTCATTGTTGGCAGTATACTGTTTAACGTTTTTGCATTTCTAGAAAGTTTTTATAATTAATTTATTAGTTATCAATATCGCTATTATTATTATTATTATTATTATTATTATTATTATTATTATTATTATTATTATTATTATTATTATTATTATTATTATTATTATTATTATTATTATTATTATTATTATTATTATTATTATTATTATTATTATTATTATTATTATTATTATTATTATTATTATTATTATTATTATTATTATTATTATTATTTTATTATTTTTATTAGTATTATATGTTATTATTTATTATTATTATTATTATTACTTAATATTATTTACTATTATTATTATTATATTTTTATTATTATTATTATTATTATTATTTATGATTATTATTATTATATATTATATTATTTATTATTCATTATTATTATTATTATTATTTTATTATTATTATTATTATTATTATTATTATTTTTGGTATTAAAAATAATTTAAAAATTGACAAAAGATGTAATTAAATAATTTCTTTCCTATTATTTTAAATTAAGTAAACGAGTTATTAAACGTTAACTTAATTTTACTCAAATTATAAAAATAAATAATCATTATCTTTTCTTAAGAACTTTAAAATAAAATATATTAATGATTTTTAAAATAAAATAAATTAATGGAAACAATTAATAACATTTAATAATAAAAATTAATAACAATCATTTAATATTTTTATTAAATTATTTAATAAAAAGAAATATTAAAAGTTAAACCTTCATTTCATTATTTGAAATAATATTTCTTTTTTGGAAAGTCCAGTTTTTAAAAGTCATTATCGACTTATATATATATATATATATATATATATATATATATATATATATTATAATTATTTTATTTATTTTCTATTTTAACTTATAACAACATATCGCAAATATATATGGGTGATAAGCCCTCATATATAATAGTAATTAATATTAATTATATTAATATTGTAGTTTAATTTAACATATGACTATTGTTTATATATATAAATATATTAATATATAAAAATATATAAATACTAGTTATCATTCGATGAATCGGGAATTTATATATATTTATTATTTCTCTCTAATTTTTTTAATTTTAATATATTATTTCAATATTAGTTATTAATTCTTTCCATAAATTTATATTATTTTAAGTGTATGTATCTCATTTTAGTCAATCAATCTTATATCCAATTGATATTTAGCGATTCTTTTACAAGAATTTCGCAAAATATTTTAAAATATAAATGGAATACTTATAATAGAATAGCAATTAAGTATAGCAATTAGTGTTGCAAGAATATGTTTTCACATTTTGAATTATTACACAATATAAACGGCTTTTCTTCTTCTTCTTCTTCTTCTTCTTCTTCTTCTTCTTCTTCTTCTTCTTATCTTCTTCAGTTATTCTTGCGTTCTTTCTTCTTATCTTCTTCTTCTTCTTCTTCTTCTTCTTCTTCTCCTTCATCTTCTTCTTCTTCCCGTTTTTTCTTCGTCTTTATGTCTTTTCTTCTTCTTTCCGTCTTTTCTTCTTCTTCTTCTTCTTCTTCTACTTCTCTTTATTCTCAGGTTTTCCATACTTCTTTCATCAGTTTTATTGCTTTCCTTTCATCCTCAAGGGCACCAAGATTTAGCTTATTTTTAAAATATATTTTTATTCATTTTTATTCATTTTTTTCTTTTTAAATGTAAAAAAATATTATATATATAATATATTATATTTATAATATTATGTATTATATTATAATGTATTTATTTTTTATTTTTGACACATACTTTTTTAATTGGAAATGATTTACAATTATTGGTTTTATTACATAATCCAATAAGTTTTTAAGCACCTATTTTTGTATTTTATTTGTTACACATTCTATATTATATATAATATATTAAATTATAATATATATTATATTATATTAATATAATATTTTATCTTAATTAATATAAATTATAATAAATTATATATATTAATATTAATTAAATATATATATATATAATTATATATATAATTAATATATTAAACACTATACGGGTATATAAGTAATTTATATAAATATTTTTTATATTTATATATCTCTCTCTCTCTCATAAATTATTATTATTGAATCATTTATTACTCATTAATTTATATTTATATTCCATTTCGAGTTTTTATCAGAGACTAAATTTTTTATTATTAATTAAGAAAAGTAATTCATGCAAATTTTAAATTATATAAATCTATAATTTATATTATTATTTTCATTTATTAATGTTTTATCTTTTAATATTTATACTAAATTATACAATGTTTTTATAATGAGGTTTCTAATATATTAATTTTATATAATTATATAATATATTATATAAATATATAGATATATAAATATATATATATATTATATATAATATAAATATATATATATCTATTAATATATAGATATAGATGAATGATATTTATATTATATATATTATAATGCATATATTAATATTATTTATATTATATAGTATATATATATAAATATTTTATATATATATATATATTATATATAATATAAGTGTTATTTAAAACATACCTAATTTTTCAGACTCTACACTATATAAACCATATAACCTACCATATATATTAGTATTTTATATATATTTAATATTTATATAATTATAATATATAAACTCAATATATATATATTATTATAAATATATTAAATTTACATATATATATATTAATATATATATATATATATTATATATATTATATATATGATTATATAATTAATATATATTAATATATATGTATATAATTAATATTAATTTATATATAATGTAATTTAATATACTATATATTATAATATACATATAATATTATATATAATATATAAAGTATAGATTATTATATATATATATATATATATATATATCATATATATATTATATATATATATCATAAATATATAATATATATTATATAATATATTATATATTATATATATATTAATATATATATATATATTAATATTATATATATATATATATATAATTATTTACTATATATATATATAATATTATAATATATATAATATAATTTATTTATATAATTATATATTATATTATTATACTTATTATTAATTATATGTTATGTATGTTATTAGTATATAATTGTATAGTATTATAACTAGTTATGGATGTATGTAATGTATGTATTATATGTATGTATGTATATATATTAGTATGATGTAATGTATTATATTATATATTATGTATATTTGATTAATTATGTATATGTGATATGTATGTATGTATATGATGTGTGCGTGCCTACGATGTATTATGTAATGTATAATTGTATTGTATGTATGTATGTATGATGTATTGTTATGTATGTATGTATTGTATGTATTGGTAATTGTAATGAATGATATATGATTATGGTTATAAATAGATGTATTAGTTAATGTATGCATATATTATGTTATTGTATGTTAGAAGGTATTTAGATGTAAATATAGTTTGTTATTTTTTTTAATTGTGTGTATGGGTATCAGGTCTTCCTCCGTATACTGTTATATTATGTTTATATTGATAAGAGTGTTTCTCAATTTTTTTTTTTCTTTTTTTTACATATTCAATTAAGTTCTAAGTTAATTATTAAATCTATGATCATGCCTCAATAATTCACCTGATAAGTTTGAGAAGCAGAAGTACGAAACACATGAGTTTGTGTGTAAATAGAGATAATTATAAGTTGGAGTTATAATATACTCTATTTGTCTCCAACGAATGTATATTCAGGCAATAGATACGTCTTTGTAAGATACATAGAATCCATGATAGTGAATATTAAGTTATAAACAGTACTGGATTATCTCTGAGACACTTTAAAGATGAGTATAGAGACATCTACATATTGGTCGAGCTGATTACAAACCTCAAGATAAACGAGATTGAAATGAAGGTAAATTTACCCGTCACCTCCAGCGAGCAAATAGCACGACAAAACTGCACGAGCACTATGTTATCTCAGGCTTATAATATATATTGTGTAAATGGTTTAGTGTAGCAGTATTGTTCAGTGTGTTATGTATCTATTTTATTTATCTGCTTGTGTCAAATGTATAACTTCTTGAGAATCTCATATTATTGACTCTATATAGATATATACTTGAGTTAATCTTATTTATGCTTAATTTCATAGGAATAATATTTTTATTAATTTAAAAGTAATTATTATTATTGTAACTGTTGTTTTATCATTTACTAACGCTATTATTATTTATTATTTATAATATTAATATATATTTATATTATCATTATAATTATATTATATTATTATATATTATTATTATATATATTATTGATTATTATTAATTTATATATATTAATATTTAATTATTTTTAATTTATTATATTATTTTATATATATATATATTTAATATAAATTATATTAAATATTTAATTATTTAATTTAATTTATTATTAATTCTCTAGATATAATTATTATATAATTTTATTATATAATTTATATAATTATATTATTACTTATTATATTATATAATATTATAATATTTATTATATTTTTATTTAATTTATATTATTTTAATTATTATTATTAATATATTATTATTATATTATAATTAATAATTTTATTATTAATTATTTTATTTATCTTATATTATTATTATTATATATATATTATTTAATTAATTATTATATTATTATTTAATTAATATTATATTTTATTATTATTTATTAATTAATTAATTTTATTATATTTATATATTAATTAATTATTTTTATATTAATTATATTGATTAATTTATATTATTATTTAATTAGTAATTATATTAATCAATAAATTAATAATAAGATTAAATAAATAATAATGTAATTAAAATAATAATTTTTTAATTATTTTATAAAATAATTATAATGTAAAATCTCGAGATATGTTTATATAATTAACGTTAACTATTAAATTATTTACTTACAATATGTATAAAATATATTAAATAAATATCTATATTCTTATTTCTTTAAATGATAACATTTCAATATATAAAAATTAAAAGTAATGAATTTAAAATAAAATAAATTAATAGGAATAAATATTTATAAATTTAATAATAAAAATATTATAATATAACCAACTTTCATATATTAATTTTATGTATATAAATTTATTTAATAAAAAGAATATTTTAATAATAATAAAAGGGGATAGCATCGTTCATCAAGTAAATTAGGCCTAAATACTGAATGATCCAGTGTTTAAGCTTATCGACTATATATTATATATATATATCACCTTATTCGTTTTACCGAAGTAAATTAGTTTTTGAATATTTTTTTTTTTATAGTGAGTTTATTTATTTATTAATATATTATATTAGTATTAGATATATATTACCTAACAATTCAATTTATAAATGGTAAACGTGACATGAATTCAATAATAAATATATAAGAACCTTTACGTATTACGTAACTCTCGTCAGTTTATAAATTTCTTTTTTTTTGTTTATTACCTTATTATTGGCCAAGATTTTGACAATACACTAAATTGATGATACTACACAATTAGAATTAAGTTAGGTATAACGATAATCATGAGCTTAAAAAGTTATCTATATAAATATTTTTAGGATACTTTTCTGTAAAGAACTAAATTTTTTTTATTAAGTGTAATTATTATTGTATTTTTATCATTATTTTAATTTGGGTGTTTTTATACAAACTAAAGAAAGTATACCTAAGTACGTAGTGATAAATCACGACAAAGATTATATATAAATTGGACTAGTGTATACATTCTTTCTCTCCTGTGAGTGATCATTACGACAGGAGTTTTAAGGTACATATTTTCTTCTCCTCTTTCCTCTATCTCCTGATTGTGAGGTATTTTCGAAAAGTGTATCTTCGTTATTTTAAAGTTATTTGCATTTGTCAGGTGATTGGAATATATAAGTTTTAGGAGAAAGTTCGTCACTTTCTTTGTGTTTAGTCATTTCAGTAATTTCTTAATATCCAATTGATATTTAATGCGTATTCTTTTACAAGAATTAGTTCGTCCCGAAATTTTTTATAATAAAATGGCAAGCTTTAAGTGATGGATCTGTTAGAATACTTAGTGCCTATCAAATATAGTTGGCACTCGAAAAACATCGCTGTGAGTATTTACATTTTCGAAATTATTACACAATATATAATGAGCATTTTACATTACTTCTTCTTTCTTACTTTCATCTATACTCTTCTTCTTCTTTCTTCTTATCTTTACTCTTCTTCTTCTTCTATCTTACTCTTCCTTTATTCTTATTCATCTTCTTCTTTCTTTCTTTTCTAATTATTACTTCTATTCTTCTTCCTCCTTTTATTTTCTATCTCTTTATGATCTATTCTTTCTTCTTGATTCCGATTCTTTTTATTTATCTTTTAGCTTTCTTTGACTCTCTCTTCTATTTACCTTCATCATCTTCGTGCGTTTCATAGTATCATCGGTTTTTTGATCCTTTTTTCTAATTACAACCTCTTCAAGAGGCACGCAGATTTAGCCATATTCAATAATAAAGATACAACTTATTATTTGATTATTTTATATTACTTTTTAGATCATTTTTTTATTTCATCTTGACTGCACATTGTTATATCGAGATATACTTAACGATAATATAGATTATTGTGTAATATAATTTTATTGTAATACTTATTAAATGTATATATTTATTTTTTATTTTGGACATAATACATTTTTTATAATAATTTTAATGATTTTAATATATTTTGTTTTTTTATACATAATCCATATAGTTATTTAAGCCTATTTTTTGTATATTTTTCGGTGGATTCAAAGTTCCTTATTAATATATATATTAATTTATTATATATTATTAATTATTATTAATATAAATATATATTAATTAATATATATAATATAATATATATTATTACATATATATTAATATAATATAAATACTAGGCAATCTAGTTAATGCTGGTCTGGAATATCGTAATACATCCAAATACTACTGTATATACTTAATTACAGGTACTTATATATATACTACTACTCCTAACTACTATACATAATCATATAAAAAATAATAAAAATATAAAATTAACATATAATAAAATTTAAATTTATATAAAAGTTAATAATAATAATAATTAAATATTTAATATATAATATGTTTATAATATTACTTTTTTTATTAATTATGATATATTAATAAATCTCGCTAAATTTTTAATAGAATATAACAAATTCTATAATGAAAAATAAATGAATGAAAATAATTATAAATAATAATTATAAAAAATATATTGTAGTAATTTAAATACAATAATAATTAAAATAATAATAATTCAATCTAATAATAAAAAAATTTTTAAAAATTAAATTAAAATAATATTGTACTAACTCAACAATTGCCCTTTGCTGTATCTTATTGATAATCATAATAAATAATATAATATTAAATATATTAAAATCTAAATATTTATCAGCGAATATATTAATCAAATATTATTCAGCATAAAATCTTTAACTACTCATAATAATAAAAAAATAAAACATAAAATAATAATTTAATTAAATTATAATACATTAATAATAATTTAATATAATATATTGAATAATAATTATGATATAAAATGTTAACCACCAAGTTAAATTTATTACAAATAATAATTAAAATATATAAATATCGAATAAATACGATAAATCGTCAAAAAAATAAATTAAAAAAAAAAAAAAAATATAATAAAAAAAATTTAATAATAATTAAAAAATAATAATAAAAAAATAATGTAATAATTATTTAGTAAATATTACATTTTAAATAATAATTAATAAAAATAATAGTATATAATAAACTTTTAGATACAGATGAGTAAGTAGCAATAAATAATTATAAAATCAAATAACTCTCTCAAGGAATAATTATTTAAGTTAAGAGAAAAAAAGTGTATCCATATATAAAAAGCTACATAACATATCCGAGATGAGTGTCCTCATATTTTAGTACTCGTGGTCAATTGTAGTACGGATTGTTTACAGATATATATTTATTGTTATGTGTATTCTAAGTTTTATTGAGAATAAGAAGTATAAAGTAATTGATTAATTATATGTATATGTGTTTATTTACTCAACTTATACACTTTATAGTAACTATACGAATATTAGCAAAAACCTTAGTATAAAAAATATAGAACACTACACAATTGAATAAATCATAATAAATCTCCTTCCTACCAAAGTTTAAAAATGCCATAGTTGTTTATAATAATAATCTTATATTCTAAAATTGGCAATTATCTCAACTATTATACTTTATATATTGTATAGCAGTAAATATCTTTTTATTAGGTAAAAAGCTTTAAATTATGACTACAGTCATATGTTTTTTAAAATCAAAGATAAAGAACGAATTCATCTTCATGGTTTTAATTGAAATTCAATGAGTTTTGCATTAATTACATCACCTATTATTACGATGATTAATAATTAGTGAATTGTCAATTGTATGATTTATTTATGATTCTAATTGAATTTATTATTTAAACCTGGAATTATATAGGATATATTATTGATAATGTATAAGTATGTTTAGATTATATGTTGTGAGATATAGATTGTGTTAATAGAGTAATATGTGTTATGATAAAGCTATTGCAATAGTTAATGAGTAGATAAGCCGTTGTGTCTATGGTACTACTTGCAGTGTATGTATACATATGAGTGCATAATGTAATTATGTTAGGTGACAATAATTATAGTAAGAGTAATGTATTTTTGTATGTCTGTATTTGTATTGTCTTATATGTAGACTGTAATGTGTAAGCTTGTCATGTGATAGCAAAATATAATGTAATGTTATTGTAGGAAGATGAATTATGAAAATGATGTTGCTCACTGTATGTAAGTTGTTGTATGTATGTATTGTAAATTGACGTGCTGATTTTATGATTTATGCTATAAAATAATAGATAATGATATGTTAAATGGTTTATAGATGTTAAAATTAGATTTGATATAAATTTTAATGATATGATGTGTGTATAATAAATATGGAATACATTAATATCGTTTTCTATACCGATACAGATTAAAAAGAAACAAAATTCCATAATAATAATGTGATGTATATTCCTAAGACTTGTATTTAAACCATTATCATCAAATTTCAATCTAAGTTAATAGTCAAATATAACTAAATCACTGAACATTGACACTCTAATACAACACGAAAGAGTACTCATAGAAATGTATGAGCAAGATACGAAAGTGTTGGAAAAATAGACAAAAGGAGTAACCAATAACTATATCTAACTGATGTAGATTCCAGGAATATTTTATATGACCAATGTAGGTAAAGCCGAAATACATTTAGGATATTATAGTCATTGATTTGTTCAGACACTATTAGATGAATGAAATGAGAGTATGAAGATAATTGATATGATTAAAAACAAGACGAATGAATAATTGAAGTAATCTCTTCTCCAATGAGCCCAATGAGAAACAATAAAAGATACAGAACTTAGTTTTCTCAGGAGGACATTTGATATGGTAGTATGAATATCAATGTAAAATATAATTGAGATGTCAGATAATATGAATTTATCTATTTTATTATCTGCATAATATGTATTAAAAATGTGTAAATAAATCTTACTTTGAGAATACTCTCAATATATCAGTAATAGAGCTAAATAATATTATACTGATTATACAACGCTTTAAATTTACTAGATAAAAGTTAATTTTATATAATAAATTTATTAGTTGGATATCTTGTGTATTTATCAATTTAATTACCCAATAATCTCGCTATAATATTATATATTAATTTAAATTTAATATATAATTTTAATTTATAATGATATAGATATTTTTCATTAAATTATTATATGATTATGAAGATTTCTAATATTATGATGAAAACCTAAATGAACAAAATATATCATTTTGCAAGTGAAAAATGCCAAAGAATATTTTGGAGAAACCGAATAAAAAATATTTCTATTTATTGTTCAAGAAATCTATTGTTACTTGGGGGATTGGAGGAGAGGAGGGGAGGTAGTGGATTGATGAGTAATGTATATATGGTGAAGGTGAAATGTAATTCGTGAGTGGTTTAGATATTATCTAGTTAAGGGGTAGTGATATCAAGTTGGGGGTCCAGATTATTTGGCTTACTGTAATTTATTAATATTTGTATTTCATATTCATTGTGGTTATTTCAAAAAGATTGAATTTTTTCAATAATAGTAAATATATGTTACTATTTAATATTTTACTATTATTTATATTTTTTTTGTCTTTTTTTTATTCACTTCTTTTCTAATGTTAATTATAATTATTTTGTTTACCTTTTTATATATATTTATTTTTCTTAATTTATTTTGTTATTTATTTACTATTTTTTATAATGATTATTAATATTTTGTTCTTTTTATTTATTTATTACATTCTTTATGTTTCATTTTATTTATATTTATTATTAGTTCATAATAATTTATTAATTAATACTATTATTTTTATATGTAATTATAATAAATTATTTATATAAATTAAATTATATTTTTTATTTATTAATTTAATTAATTATTATTTATTATATTATTATTTTTGTATATAAAATTATAATTTATATAAAATGTAGACATAATATAGAATATGTGTATGTAACATGGTTTTGAAATCCTAATTAATAATTAATAATTTAAATTAAACATTAATTAAGCTTATAAAGTCTAGCTCACTTAAATTTAACTCTGGATCCTTTCATAAATATATAAATAAATAATATCTATCTTCTATTAAAGATATTTTAAAATTAAATTTTAAATATTAATTAATCATTTAAATGATTTTTATTTAAAAATTATAAATTATTTAATGGAATACAATTAAATAATCAATTAAAGTATATATAAAAACTAATATATATAATAATAATTTCATAATTTTTATATTATAATTAATTTAATAATAAAGAAATATATTAAAAGTTAAAATCCGATATATTATCATTCAATTTATTTGAATATAATTAATATTCTTTATTAGATAGAATAACCAAGTTTTAATAAAGTACATTATCACGTAAGAACTCATTATATCTATATATATATATATTATATATATATATATTCATATATATATATAATAATTATAATACTATAATTATTATATATTTATATAAATATATATATGCTTAGCAACTTAAGATGTTTATCCATAAGATATCTTGCTTTTAAAATACATTTGTACTTAATATTATATATTTATATATATGATATATAAGAAATAATAAATTTAACATCTCGATAAAGAAAATTTAAAATATGAAATATGGTAATTCGCGTTAAATATATTCTATATTATTATTATATATATATTAATATATAAATTTATATATTATATATTTTATATAAATTAATATTGATTTATTATTCTATTTCTATTTATTTTTAATTATTATTATAAATATATGTTTTCTAATACTATAATAATCGTTATTCTTTAATTCCATGTATCTTAATCTTATTTATATTATTTTTTGAAGATGAATTATCTGTTTAAATATCTCATTTTAAGACAAAATCTAATCTTTGATATCAATTTGAATCCAATAATTATTAGTGTCGATTCCTAATTTCCATTTATTATATCGAGCCATAAATAATTTTTAATTATATAAATGGTCAGTCTAAGATAATATATTGCATTATTAGATTGTATTTAGTCTTAAGAATTATAGTTTTTCAATCATTGATTTATTATTTGAATATTATTTATCACTATAATTTATATTAAACTGTTGCTTTTCTTCTTTCTCTTTTTTCGTCTTTTTTCATAATTATTTACTTTCTTCGCCTTCTATATTCATTTTATTGGGTGACTTCTTACTTTTTTCTATTCTTATCTTCAGATTGTTTCAACGCCATATCTTTTTTCTTTTATCCTTTTTTTCGGTACTTTTATTTTCTTTATTTCATTTTCCAGTTTCTTGGGCCATCTAATATTTTTCTCTTCTTATATTATTACTATTGTCATAAATAATACTTCTCTGTCTCTGGTTCTCTTTTAATTTTCTTCTTCTATATCTCCTTCATCATTCTTTTTCTTTCCTTATCTTTCGTGCTATATTATTTCTTACTCTACTTTCTATCCATCTCTATAGATCGACATTAATTGATTTATTAGTATTATTTTTATTAGAAATTTTATTTATATTTTCATAAAATATTATCAATATATTTAATATTTTTTGATTTTATTGATTTTATAAATTCATATTCACTATATATACCTATTATATAGTATTTACTTTATATTCTTTACAATGATATACCTTATTTTTTTTATTCTTTGACAACAATTACGTGTTACAATTTAATTATCTATTTAATTAGAGCGAACATGTAATTTATTACCATTGTGAGTACTTATTTTAATTTATTTAAATTATATAATCCCAAATAATGTTAATATCTCAATGCCTTAACTTTGCTCATTTTATCCTGAGTCTTATCCTAAAAATATTTTTATAAATTATTTAACTATTCCAATAGCATTCTTCTTATCTATACTTTATTTAAATTATATAAATTGTATTTAAATAAAAATATTAATATTAATTATACTTAAATATATATATATATTTATAAGATATATTTAGCAGGTATATATACCTTTAACTATATTATTAATAATATAAAAAATATAAATTTATATTTAAGATATATTTACTAGTATAATATCTTTACTATATTTAATATATCATATTTTCTATATTTTATATATTATATTTTTATGTTTATATTTAATTGACAAGCATATTCAACTATATTTAATAATATATCCATTTTTCTAATATATGTTATCTATCCATTACGTTTATTTTAAATATTTTATTATAATATAATTTAATATTTTACATTTTCTTCAAACTAATACTTAATATCTATATATTAATTTATGACATATCAATTTTGCTATATTTAATATATTACATTTCTTATACATATATTTATAATTATATTTCTACATTTTCTATCTGTGCAATATTATTTTTATTCCTATATTTAGAATATTATATTTTGGACTATATTTATATATGCATCATATATATTTATAATATGTCCATACTAATTTTGTGGAATCTATTAATTTAAATTAATATTTATTAATATATAGATATAGATGATGATATTTTTATATAAATATTAAATATAGACCACTGGGGCAGGAATATATATATATATATATACTGATTGCCTCATATATTTATTCTATATATTAATAATTACTCTATAATATATACACTTATATTTATCCTATTTCTCGAGAAAATACTAATTATTAATTAAACAATATCGTACGTAATATCATACTAATAACTACTATAGTTTAATTATACATGTAGTATAAATATGTGATGTACATTACAATACTCGAGTGTTATATATTATAATATTATTTACTCAATATATTAACTATATATTACAGCTCATTCACTTAATCTATATTATTATTTATACATAAAATTATACATATTTATATTTAATAATTTGCAATCATGATTTCTACTAATATATTTAATTATTATCTATATTCACTATTTATTAAACTACTATATAACTATATTTGTTAACAATGTTTATATATATATCTACGGATCAGTGTTTGGAATACTATTTATTTTTTCAAAGTACATTTTTTATTCAATAAGATAACCTTCCCTATAGGTTTATAAAAGATTTATTTCTATTTAGCATATATCTTTGAATTTGTTTACATAAGTTATTAATATTTACTCAAAGTTATCTAAATGATATCTCTAGATATTTGTATCTAAAGTACAATAGTTACAGTTACATAGTACAAGTTACAAGTACTATCTTATCAAGTACAAGTATTACATGATACAAGTACTTTAAGCAATACATATTGACATATATATATATATATATTAATATATTAATTATATTATATTAATATAATAATATTATATTATATAATTTATTCATTATATATATATATATTATAATTATATATTTAATATATATTTATTACATAATATATATAAATGTTATTAATATTATATATATTTAATATATATAATATAATATATATATTATATACTATATATATATAATAAATATTAGATATATATTATATATATAAGTTATTAAATTAAGTAATATCTAATCCACCCACCCTAATCTCTCCCAGACTTGTGATGATTTATTTAGCAATTGATTTCGTTGTCAGTATTCGTCTTTTCTGTTGACGCTATGATCCACTTGTGAATCATGAATATAAAATTTGATATTATAATTGAGATAAATTACTTATAGATAGTTATAAAGATATTGATAATAAAGTGAAGCCCATTAAGCTACTACTCGCCATAAACTTTATATTATAACCAATTAGTGAGAACTTACGTTACAGCTAATAGTCATAAAAATTCCACACTTAGAAGTTATATACTTTAACGGAGACAGCTCTGAATGGAACTCATACTATTACTATATAACATATATGACATTTCATAGTCAATGTTGTGGGTTTAAGTACTTAGCCTATGAAGTGTAGGTTAATCAACACATAACACTCCTCACCCATTAATCAAACCCTCGTCACATTTACTATCCTGTTATGCACCTTTCTTCATTCTGCTTATCTTAGACCAATTCTCATACTATATTTCATCGCCTCAGGCATTTCATATTTTCTTGATATCATATCCTCAATCATTATTTTCTTCTCGGACTCGATCATCCTGTTCGAATGTCCAACACACTCAATACCACTATATTAATTAACATTCCGAGTTTTAATACCGATTCGTATCATTATCATTATACAATCTCTTTATCCACTAATTGACTCAAAATAAAGCCAATCTACAAACAATATCTTATTTATATTTATATTTCTACTCTATTGTTACTCCCACATTTCTATACTCAGCAAACTAACTACTATCTAATATTCGTTCATATTCTCTCATTATATTTCATTATCTTTTACTACACTCCTTAAACACTGCCTCTTAGTTATTTTAGTTCTAATTTAAGTACAATATTATATATTAGTACTTAGATATACTCATATATATACCTACTTATTCCAAGTACTCATAGTCATCACACTACTATAAATATTAAACTACGTGAGGTAACATAACTAATACCTTCATGGTAAATACCATTTAGCAGTCAACTATTCAAAGAACTATTAGTCCTCCATTATACATCTGACATACTGCAACGATTTAATATATGAATAACATCAATACTATATTAGTGCCATTCATAACTATTACTAGTACATCCATGCATCATCCGTCATCCACTTTTTCTCAATTCATACAATATATTCTAATAAATAATATTTTAATAAATCATGACACTCATATATGTCAGCTGATTCACCCATTTCTATATAACATATTAATAACTTCAACCGTATTATATAATTACTATAGCCTTCACCACACTAACATAACCTTACTATTATTAACTCCTGATACTATTACGTATTATACATTCATAACCCCTTCTCCTTTCATCAACTACCTTAACTTAAAAATATATCTCTAAATAAATTTCCTCTCAAATCTCCTCTATTACATATTTCGCCACGCAATATACCAAATCATCTCTCATAATAATAAAATATAGGTAAGTAGGAAACCTCTAACTCTCTTTCAATATCTTCAATTCTATCTTAATAACATATATTACCTTATGTCAACCACCTACCCTATTCTTCATACCTCATCTACATTATACAGAATAGGTAATCTAATACAAGAGACATAGTAATTACCATGTCTATTCTCACCGCATATTAATATTATAACCATATACACTATTCGACATCTATTTATTATTCATACACCACACATTCTCAACTTATGCATACATTACATTTAGATTCATCAATTTCAGTATCTTACACATAACTACATCACATTTCAAATAAAATATATACCTTGCTCAATTAAGAGAACTTCACTATATTTAATCTTACTTACTTTACGCCTGTTTAGCTATAATTATCCATAATATTTACCTTAATATTAATACAATCATTATATTCTTTCTATCCTTACTACATCATTATCTCAAATATTTGATTTCAATGTTAACAGAATTGATCCACCACATCTCTATACCATTTCTAAATACGCACCTTATGTTATCTTCTCCTCCACAATAAATCCTCCTATGCCTTCAGTCATTACAACTGACATTACTTTCGACCCATTAATATATCCCAGTGGGCTATACTTCTTCCCTTCCTCCAAGGCATTTCTAATTATCGAGACTTGAGATTACCCTATGAGAGGTGCCAGACAAATAAATACATGTTTACATTTTCCCCCTTATTTACTATTAGATATAAATATATATTATATACTATAATATATATATATATATATATATATTATATATATATATATATATATATATTATATATATATATATATATAATTATATATATATACCTATAATATGAAGGTATACTTAAATAATGTTATTATAATTATACTCTTCCTCATCTCTAATCCACCCTCTCAGTTTAGCTATACGGTAATTACACCTGCTCACCTTAAATAGTGGCGCTTTGTTAGTTAGATCTAAATAATACAAAATATTCTCGGAAGGTCGCACCATGTCACCTCCTCGGCCACCCCCCCTAATAGTCATACGCTCATATATATACTATTATATATATTATATATATGATAATATTATATTATATAATATATATATATAATTATATATATATATATTAATATTTATTAATGATATATATAATATATATATATATATAATATAATTACAATAGAAATAAGAACCTTAGTGAATGTCGAGATTAATATTTACTACTTATATATACTTAATTTGTTGATTCTATATAGAGTTAAGAGTCTGGTGCAATATATTGTGCTTATATATGTATTATTTATTTATAACTATATTAATGATATCGGTTAGTGTATTTGCTAGTCTCTGTGATGAATCTGAAGTGAAGAGAAAGACTTTTAATTTGACGGGATTATTCAGATTAGAGAGAGGTGTGAACAGAGTGTGTAAAAAGGAAAGTGGATTTTCCGAGAAGAATGCGTAATACGCGTCTAAAAGATAAGCAGGATATAGGTAATGAGATTATGAATATCAAGATTAAGGAATAGTAATAGTCACTGTCTTGATTGAAAATGAAAATTTTATGCTATAGATGGTGTATAGCAGACTATGAGTAACATTAGTATTATTATTAAGTTCATAAATTTTAATGAATATTTATAATATGTTGTGAATTGAATAATAGAATAACGGATAAGTATTTGACGAGAGTTATATATGTCAGTAAGTGAGGATAAAAAGTGTATAGAATTGCTAGGAGAATATAGGTATAGTCTGGATGTCAATTATATCATACTTATAAGGTAATAATGTAATAGAAGACTAAGTTATTGATGTTGACTCGCTAGGTCTTACGTTGAGGGTATCGTTATATAGTTAATCATAGTATGTTAAATTATGTATATATATAAGTATGATTGAGAGTACATTATGGTCCTGCTGAGAATAAGAGGTAATTAGGTGAGTTTAGTATGTTATTGAATAGATAGAAATATTTATATAAATGAGTAATAACGTTAATTACTACAGTGATATTGAGATGTAGTGAGTGAGGAATAAAAAGTGAGGATATAAATATAATAAAGTACGTTGAGATGGTTTGGTCATGTGTAAAGATTAATGATAATGTTCGGTTATTGGATTAGAGACGGATGTATAGTGTAGTGAGTTAGTAAATAATAATAATAATAATTAATGAGTTGGAATACGATAACATGGCTGGAGAAAAACCAGTAATAAGAGTGATAATGCGATATAGTGACAGTCAGACATACACAAATACTTTTTATTATTGCAAGTGTGATAGTTAATTTTACTCAAATTAATTAAATTGATGTGCTCACTAGATTTTAAAGAAATAAGTAATTCATCCCTCTATTGAGTGTAGGAAAGTAGTGATACTGCTCAAAGAAGTATTTGTCGAAGGTATTTTGATCGGTGATAGGCTGATAGTGGCCCACCTGAGCCGTCAGAACTATGTAACCGACATTATGACCGAGAATGATACTTCGATTCTCAGTGTGTGTCCTATCTCTCCGTAAATTATTTTCTCGGAATAGTATTAATTAAGCAACAATAAAAATAATTAGAAGAAAATATTCGATGAGTTGAAACTAAAAGTAAATTCAAAATTAATAATAATAATTAATCATATAAGAATAATATGTTAAAAATATTAAAATAATAATAATAATAATAATAATAATTAAAATAATAATAATAATAATAATAATAATGGATATCACCAGTGAAGTCTCATTAAGAGAGATGGAATATTTATTACATGATCATTCTGAGATACAATAGATATAATATCTAAATGGTATAATAGGAAGTAAATAAGTATATATAGACATGGCGTGTCGAGATTCTTTAAATCAGAGTATAATGATAAGCGAACATCAATTTATATAAGATACTACTGGTGTATAATTGTTCTAAGAGGGAAGACTTAATAATAATAATAATAATAATAATAATAATAATAATAATAATAATAATAATAATAATAATAATAATAATAATAATAATAATAATAATAATAATGTAGAATCGTTAGAAAAGAAAGATAATTTTGCTGCCGTTAATTAAACGCATTATGCAGAATCTTATTAGCTAATTTATTATTCATACGCATTCCCTTATTCTAACTTCCTAACCACTATTCATATATTAGTAAAGGTTATAATTGTTTAATGTTCAGCCTAATCTAACGTAACGTAACGTAATGTAACGTAACGTAACCTAACCTAACCTAACCTAACCTAACCTAACCTAACCTAACCTAACCTAACCTAACCTAACCTAACCAAGTCTAAACCTTTTACTAAAAGCATGTTATATTTTAAAAGAGTAACTTTCTCAGCATTCTCGACATTAATGTTCATTTGTTCTTTTCATCATATACTAAACTTAAGGCACTTAACAAACGTTCTCTCTGGATACTATTGGATGAACAAGTTATTGATATCGCCGAGCAAGTTTATTCAATTTCAAATATTTTCCTCATTTATATTCCAGAATCCTCATTTATATTCCAGAATCCTCATTTATATTCTAGAATTCAAGAGTATTTGCGTTACTCTATCTATGTTCTTTTTCTTTAGAATACAAATCGACAGTTTTATTACGATAATTGTTGAGTTAAGTAAGCTGCCACATGTTGTTAATAAAACATTATAATAAAAAAATATATATATATATATATATATATATATATATATATATATATATATATATATATATATATATATATATATATATATATATATATATATATATATATATATATATATATATATATATTTATTATTTATTTATTTATTTATTTATAAATAAAATCTTTATTTTTAGTTCTTCGTTATTAGTTTCTGCTACGGTTGGTTGTTGTTAATATTTGTGGTGTCCCTTTCCATTTTTTGTCGAATGCTTTCACATGATGCTGATGCCTTTAAACTTTCATTAATTGTTTCTTCTATGTAGTAATTGCCTCGGTCCCGGTTAAAGTTTATTGTATTTTTTTAATAAGAATGCTTCATAAAATTTTCTAAATTTTCTAAATTCTGTTTTAATTTAATGGCCTTCGTTTATTTGATATATTACTAGTGCCGAGTTACTATTGTAGGTTCGTATATCATATTGAGTAAATTTACTAAATACCATGCAACACTTGTAATAAAGAATACATAGGCGAAACAATAGACATAAAACGCCGCTTATATCAACATCAATATGATATACGAACCTACAATAGTAACTCGCCACTAGTAATACATCAAATAAACGAAGGTCATCAAATTAAAACAGAAAATAGCAAAATAATTATAACAATAAAAAACCATAAAGGTAGAAAATTTTATGAAGCACTCTTAATAAAAAATACAATAAACTTTAACCGGGACCGAGGCAATTACTACATAGAAGAAACAATTAATAAAAGTTTAAAGGCATCAGCATCATGTGAAAGCATTCGACAAAAAATGGAAAGGGACACCACAAATATTAACAACAACCAACCGTAGCAGAAACTAATAACGAAGAACTAAAAATAAAGATTTTCTTTCTCTGACAATCCCCGAAAGAGGTGGAATGGCATTCCACGAAAGCTTGGAAAAGTTAGAGTAAAGAACGAACTATCAAAGACTTAGTAAATAAATAATAATCATTGTAATTTGATCAATAAAGTCATGTTTTTTAAAAATCTGTGTTCTTGTTAAATAAAAGTGAAAAACTAGGGATAATTTAAATATATATATATATATATATATATATATACTATATATATATAATAATATATATATACCCATGATAAGGAAAAAAAAGAAAAAATAAAGATATTATATATATATATATATATATATATATATATATATATATATATATATATATATATATATATATATATATATATATATATATATATATATATATATATATATTTATACTATATATTATATAGATATATTTATATATATATATATATATATATATATATATATATATAACTGCTGTAACACTAATATATATAGCTTAATATATATATATATATATATACTATATATATATATATATATATATATATATATATCACTGTTCGTAATGATTTCAGCAGAGATGTAACATCTGCATTTAAAGGTATTGGTCTGATTCAATGTTTTAAACATTTTCTCATATGGTTTTTGGGCCTTTCAATTAATATTTGCAAAGCTGATTTTATCATTACTTGTTTAGCGTGTTTTGAATTATTTACAGGACTGAATTTATAAAACAAGATCTACTTCTCCTTCACTTGTAAAGTTCTTTGACTTATTTTGCATTATAAAGTAACATCTCGTGAGTATATTATTATTATCGTCATAATATCTATTTTGGTTGTTGAAACTTTCCTTGTTGCAATTTTAGATTGAGAGAGAGAGAGTGAGAGAGAGAGAGAGAAAGAGAGAGAGAGAGAGAGAGAGAGAGAGAGAGAGAGAGAGAGAGAGAGAGAGAGAGAGAGAGAGAGAGTTTGAGGAATAATGGGAAATAGAGATAAGGAAAGAGAGAGAGAGAGAGAGAGAGAGAGAGAGAGAGAGAGAGAGAGAGAGAGAGAGAGAGAGAGAGAGAGAGAGAGAGAGAGAGAAAGGGGAAAATTTGAGACCTCAAATTTAATATATAGTTAAAAGTTTATGTTGTTGACTTCCGAGAAACAGGTTTTCTGGCTGGCTATTTTGTAACTTTGTAATTTGATGATATAATGTATCAAAATGTGCACTACCAGCAACTGTTTAGTGAGGATAGAGTTTTTTGAAACAGTTTGAACGCAGATGAAGATACGGATCTTCAAGATTTTGCAAAGTCATAAATCCACGACATCTGATATATATATATATATATATATATATATATATATATATATATATAATATAGCATATATAGTTATATATATATATAGTTAGCACCTTTTAAAATATATATATATATATATATATATATATATATATATATATATATATATATATATATATATATATATATATATATATATATATATATATATATATTGTGGTTCATCTAAAAAGAAACTGACCATATACCGGGAAATAAATGTTAATAACTTGGTGAGGTTCATTTCTTTTAATACACTTTAAAATGAGACCCTTGGGCTTTAACACACTTAGTCCAACGAATTTGCCATTGGATGAAGCATCTCTGGAATACCTCTGTTGGATTGATTCTCAGCTCTGTTGTCTCGTTGCGCATCATCTCCTATCAGCTGTAGAAACGGAATGCTTTCAATGGGGTCTTCAATTTCTGAAATAACCTGAAGTCACAAGAAGTCATGTCCAGAGAGTAGGGTGCCTTTTGAATGATTGGAATGTCCTTGTTTGCCCTAAAATTCAGAATCAATTGCGATGAATGAGATGGAGCGTTGTCGTGATGCAACTGCCAATTTTTTGCCCTCCAGAGATCTTTCGTTTTCGACTAACTGCATCACAGTAACGATGGAGGAAGTCACGATAATACTCTTTAGTTACTGTTTGTTCTTCAGGTAAGCACCGAGGCTTGAACCCAGGCGTGCACCCAGGCGTGCACCCAGGCGTGCACCCAGGCGTGCACCCAAGTTTCAACCCCAGTTATCACCGAATTGAGAAATTTTGCATTCCTGTTAGCATGTCACGTGAGACGTCAAGTCTGACTTTGCTTTGCTGCTGCGAAAGCAGTTTTGTCACAAAATTGGCTCTCACCATGAGCAATCTTAATTCAATTGGTAAAATTAAACGAACAGAATCTTTGCTGATACCGATGTCATCAGCAATTTCTCTCGCTGTCAAACGTCGATCTGGCATTACAAAGAACCTCACTTTCTCAATGGTTTTTGTATTCCTGCTTGTTGACATCCTTTCTGAACAATGGTCACTCTCGGATGGCGTGCTGCCA
>JABUQX010082716.1:32500-35000 GCA_015478945.1 Trachelipus rathkii | reverse complement strand
ATAATTTATAAATGAAAATTAAAATTGCAAATTAAAAAAAATTTCACAGCCAACATTATGAGGATAAACACCTCATCCACGCATAATTGACACTTCCTAAAGTCACATTGTTTATCCCTAATCAGATTATTCGTAACACATTTTATATTTATTAATACTCATCTATATTCATTACCTACTACAGTGATGAAGCTTATCTCTTTATAACCTTTTTGACACCGTTGGCTTATAAATTGGAATAGCATATATGAGAGAATATATATATAGAGCAAAGATAGCAGAAGATATATAGCAGTTATATATATATATATACATAGATATATATATATATATATATATATATATATATATATATATATAGGAAAAAAAGTTATATATATATATATATATGTTGTAATATATATATATATATATATATATATATATATTTGTGTATTTGGAAAGCGTTAACTACTTTTATTTTCCTCAAAACTAACTAATACTCGACCGACGGTTTATTGTGCTTACTCACGGTGAAGTGGTTACAAATTTTCGCGACGAGCGAATGAATCATTGAGAAGCAAAAAATTGACATTTTATTAAAAAATAAATTAAGATATTAATTCATCGAAATATATTAAAAAATAGCTATTTTTTCTGGGCGTAACGAGATTACTCCACTCCAATAAAAAAAAAAAGAAGTTAAATCTCATCCCGTAGTTGATGGTATAACACTGGACGACAGAAATTTTGTTAAATGGATATCATGAACTGTTTCTTATGTATTTCGGTACGCTGAAAACGAATATAACCTCCAAATTTGCACAACGGGCTTAGTTTTTTTGTAATTTTACATATTTCATAAACTAACAATATAATTCACAGAGTGTAAAATGTCTTGTTTTGTTTAACTCTATTTTCTTGCGATTTTATGAAAAAAAGGTGATCGCCAGCAATATAAAGCGTATAATAAGTAGGAACCAAAAAATAGATAAAATA
This sequence comes from Trachelipus rathkii, assembly GCA_015478945.1. NCBI lineage: Eukaryota > Metazoa > Arthropoda > Malacostraca > Isopoda > Trachelipodidae > Trachelipus > Trachelipus rathkii. Next base: position 34,022 of record JABUQX010082716.1, on the reverse strand, counting down.
AACGCCAAACATGATAAAACATGTTTAGCGAACTCGATAAAAATAAACCTCGGTCCGACGTTTTTCATGAGTCATTTGCCTTCAGTTTGTATCTGGACGTTGAATGTGAAGTGTGTGATATTAATATATTGTTGATTATATATATATATATATATATATATATATATATATATATATATATATATATATATATATATATGGAGCATGGAGCAGCAGTATATATATATATATATATATATATATATATATATATATATATATATATAATATATATATATATATATATATATATATATATATATATATATATATATATTTAATTTCACTTACAGATCAGATACCTTAATTAAAATGCCACGAAATTGTAAAAATGATCCAAACAAATTTTGTTACATTTGTGGTGAGGTAACGTTGAAGTCCCAAATGAGGAATATTACTCCCTTAATAAAAAAGCATATAAACTTTATTTTGAAATTAAGCTTGGTGATCAAGATAAATCTTGGGCACCTCATATTTGCTGTGCGTCTTGTGTAACATTACTTAGTGGTTGGCTTAACGGACAGTCCAGACATATGCCATTTGCAATTCCAATGGTATGGAGGGAACCAAAGGATCACGCAATGGACTGTTATTTTTGCATTACAAAAATTGCTGGAATAACAATCAAGACCAAGAAGACCATTAAATATCCAAACCTACCTTCGGCTATTAGGCCTGTTCCTCACAGCGAAGAGCTTCCTATCCCTGCACCACCTGAAAATGTGAATCTCCTGTCAGAAAACTCCGACGAAGAAGATTTACAATTACGTCCAGAAAATGACGACTTTGAAGACCTTGATTATGATGGAATGTCAACAGAACCTCATAGAATTAATCAGCATGAACTCAATGATCTAGTTCGCGATCTATCATTGTCAAAGAAACAGGCAGAACTATTGGCATCTAGATTAAAGGGTTGGAATCTCCTTGAGAAGGGAACTACAATTTCCTCTTATCGGCGACGCGAAGAAGAATTCCGACGCTTTTTCTCGGTAGACGGCAATTTAGTGTATTGTACTGATGTTGATTCATTAATGAGAGAATTAGGAGACTGTCATGATCCTAAGGAATGGAGATTGTTTATAGATTCTTCTAAACTCAGTTTAAAAGCAGTGCTTCTTCATAATGGAAATGTGAAACCTTCGACTCCTATTGCCTATGGAGCCCATATGAAAGAGACCTACGACAACATGAAAATTTTGTTATCGAAAATACGATACGAACAGCATTCTTGGAATATATGCGGCGATTTAAAAGTTATAGCACTTTTGTTAGGTCTCCAACAAGGATATACTAAATTTTGTTGTTTCCTATGCGAGTGGGATAGCAGAGATCGCAAAAATCATTTTGTCAAGAAGCAATGGCCTAAAAGAAATCTAATACCTGGAAATAAAAATGTAATTTTTCAACCACTTGTGAAACCTGAACTCGTATATCTTCCTCCTTTGCACATCAAACTCGGGTTAATGAAAAATTTTGTAAA
>JABUQX010082716.1:20000-22500 GCA_015478945.1 Trachelipus rathkii | reverse complement strand
CTTTTGTTGTTGTTATTAGTGCTAGTATTGCAGGGGTTTTTGCCATTGTTATTTTTGACTTCATTGTTGACATTGCTGCTGCTGGCATTGGCACCATAGTCGTTATTTCTAGTGTTAGCCATTTTGGATGACTTGTAAATATGATAGTGGCTAATTTTTGAATATTTGTCTCTAAATGGTATTTCAAATCTTTTAAGTGGCACTATTTGATTTTAATTAAATACACTTATAATAATAATTGTTGGGGCACATAGATTAGCACTTAGCACATTGTTTTAAATCGAACAACACAGGAGAGAAAGGATAACGCTTCCGCTCTCGATGGCGTCCACTCTATAATAATAATAATAATAATAATAATAATAATAATAATAATAATAATAATAATAATAATAATAATAATAATAATATATATATAATAATAATAATAATAATAATAATAATAATAATAATAATAATTATTTATAATAATAATAATTTATAATAATAATAATAATAATAATAATAATAATAATAATAATAATAATAATAATAATAATAATAATAATAATAATAATAATAATAATAATAATAATAATAATAATAATAATAATAATAATAATAATAATAATAATAATAATAATAATAATAATAAAAATAATAATAATAATAATAATAATAATAATAATAATAATAATAATAATAATAATATAATAATAATAATAATAATAACACACACACAATAATAATAATAATAATAAAATAATAATAATAATAATAATAATAATAATAATAATAATAATAATAATAATAATAATAATAATAATAATAATAATAATAATTATAATAATAATAATAATAATAATAATAATTAAATAAATAAATAAATAATAAATAAAAATAATAAAATAAATAAATAAATAAATAAATAAATAAATAAATAAATAAATAAATAAATAAATAATAAATAAAAATAAATAAATAAATAAATAAATAAATAAATAAATTGAAATTATTAATTGACGTAAATAACTCTGAAGCATTAGCGAATTTAATTCCTGAAATTCTGAGCTCGTAAAGATGCATATTTTATTTTATTTTTTTTTATTTTTTTTTTTTTTTGAATCCATAAATATTTTCCTTTAATTTATTTTCAAAAGCAAAATTTCAGAAATTCTGTTGCTGGCCCTTTAAATTTAAAAAAAAAAATGAAATTAGATAATTAGAGAAATATGGTGCAATAATTTCAGTGAGCTGATTTACATATACTCCTACTCCTATTATGCACACACACACACACACACCTACACGCATACACACACACACACACACACACACACACATACACACCTACACACACCTAGCTAATAATCACACAACTACACACAGACCCATACAAGACAGTTTTCTATACTATGTGACACCTGCTCTATTATTGGATAAGAGAATATATATATATATATATATATATATATATATATATATATATATATATATATATATATATATATATATATATATATATATATATATATATATATATATGAATATATATATATATATATATATATATATATATATATATGCTATACATATATATATATATATATATATATATATAAGGTAAAGAGTATATATGTGGAAGCCATTTCCAGAATTAAAGATAGATCCCACCATCTAGATACCAGCAATCATCGAACTGTGGTTGCCACACCGTTGAGGTGTACTGGAGGTACTGAGCGGTACTGAGTGGTTTTCTCTTCTAGATTTGTTTTCAGGATTATGTTCTTCTCCAAGTATGAAGATGGAAAACATAGTTTTGTTATTGGGATCTTCTTTGTAATTACAGATACAGTGGTGGATAATAATACATTAATAATAATAATAATAATAATAATAATAATAATAATAATAATAATAATAATAATAATAATAATAATAATAATAATAATAATAATAATAATAATAATAAAATAATAATAATAATAATAATAATAATAATAATAATAATAATAATAAATAATAATACAATATATATAATATAATAATAATAATAATAATAATAATAATAATAATAATAATAATAATAATAATAATAATAAATTGATAAAAAATAATAAATCTTTCCATAATTTAGGCGATAGATATTTGATGCAGTCTTTTTAGCCGATCTTGAGTGATGAAGCTCAAATTCACCTATACCAACGAATAGCACACTTTCAAAATGAAGCAAACGGGCATCCAAACAAGAGGAAATGTTTTATTGTAATTTTAAAGATACAACAAACAGAGCTGGAATGAATGATGGCGTTCTATGCTATTTAAAATTAATAATGTTCTTTTAATGTTCACCTAGCTTTTGACTGACATTCTCCAGAACTGCTAATATTTGTATAAAGTATTTCTTTAAAAGTAGCACAGTTTCATTCCTACCACACACATCTTGTTTCACAAAGAATTTCTATTCTCGTATTCTCCTAATCTTGTTTCAATTCTTTAATTTTTGCTCTAAAACCGAGAT
>JABUQX010082715.1:25000-26508 GCA_015478945.1 Trachelipus rathkii | reverse complement strand
GTTGTACTTCGTTCATTCAGACTGGGTGTTTAACCGTTTTCCGCATTTATCGTGAAACGCTTAAACGTTTTATTGCGCCTTTTTTCGCTTATATATATATATATATATATATATATATATATGCTATATATATATATATATATATATATATATATAGATATATATATATAAACTGCTGCTATACTGCTGCTGCCTGCCAGCAACACCAGCATATATGCTATATAAACTATAACACTGTACTATATATTCTATATATATATATATATATATGCTGTGCCTATATATATACTCTTACTATGCTGCTGTATATATATATACTGCTATATATATATATATATATATATATATATATATATAACATATATACTATAACTGCTATGCTATTCAACGCTCTTAACCTCGATGATTTTATAGCGATATAGAAATCTATATAACGATAATCGTCACCTGTTAACTCTTACCAGGCCAGTGGCGTCGTAATGAGAAAACATTTTAATTAAAACTTTAAAAGTGATACGTTTCCAGCGTTGTCGGTGATTTTTTTTATTTACGCTTATTAGTGTAGTGAATGTAGTCCCTAAGCTTTATATTTATTAAATTATTTAAATATATGTACTTATGCCGATTGACTTATGCTGATTGACTTGAAGACCAATGGCAATCTCCAGTTCTGCGAACCTCTGGTCAATGCCCTCCTTGACGCCATAGACAAGAGGTTCTCCAGCACCTTTGAAGATGAGAAGTACCTTCTGATCACTGCCTTCCACCCCAAGTTTCGACTGATGCGGATGAGGGCTTTTGAAGAAACAATATCCAAAAAGTCAGAGGTCAAGGCCCTGATGGAGAAGAAGGTGGAAGAGTTATTGCGGCGTACCGAACTCGAGAACGCCAACAGTACCAGCAGCAGCGAGGGAGAGGACATGGAAGAGAAGGACTACTACTCAAGCATCTGTGATGCTGATGATTACATTGAACCAACTCAAGGTCAACGTCATCAAAGATCAATCAAGAGTAAAGCTGCTCTCATTGTAAGTAAGTGGCTGCAGGCGAAATTGACAGACAGCCTGTCAGCCCTAGCTTTTAACATTGGTCTCTTTATAAGGTACAATACTGCAATGCCGTCTAGCGCTGCGGTGGAGCGATTGTTCTCCCTTGGCAAAGATATCTACAGAGCAAAGAGGAATTCTCTGTCAGATGAAAACTTTAATATGCTCTTGTTTATGAAAGGGAACATACAAATGCTACAGAAGGCCAGAACCTAGTATTTATATTTTTATATTGATAAATTGTAATTAACTAATTCTTTGATTTCATTTCAAATCCTTTATTAACCTTTATCTTTGGCTTTTAACATACATTATAGAATCTATGACATCGGAGCATAAATAAGAAAATAAAATTTTATTATAAAAAACACTAAATAAAAAAAATAAAAAAAATAAATTTATTTAATAAGATATCCAAAGTTTTACAAGTTATATAAATAAGTAGCAACATTCCCATATTTT
>JABUQX010082715.1:0-15000 GCA_015478945.1 Trachelipus rathkii | reverse complement strand
GAGTGACCGAGTGACTGATTGGAGAAGAAAAAGTACATTTAGAAGTAATAGAAATCGTGTAGATCAAATTTTTACATTGAAATAAATGATTGAGATAATGAAAGAGAAGATTAAATTGTATTAAGGTTTTAAGGACTTGCAACAGACTTATGCAAGGATTAACAGGGAAGCTATATGTGAGATGTTAGTGATAAATGTTGCTGGTGGTAGGCATCTGAATGGAATGAAGAGTGAGGCAGGGATGTGTTATGTCTCCTTGTCTATTTAATTTGTATATGGATAGGGTGATGAAAGAATTATGAGGTAGGAGAGGTAGAGGAATGTACTAGGCTGATGGGGAATGGAAGAGAATGGAAGTTTCCCTTCCTTTTGTAGGCTGATGATTTACTTTAAACTTAAGTCATGCTCTTCAGCTTTACTATCATCCTATTTCCATATATATATATATATATATATATATATATATATATATATATATATATATATATATATATATATATATATATATATATATATATATATATATATATATATAATATATATATATATAATATAATATATATATATATATATATATAAATATATATATATATATATATTAATATATATATATATATATACATATTATATATATATATATATATATATATATATATTAAGTTTAATTCGTATTTATAATACGGTTCTAAAAATACAAGTTTGAAAACGGAGATTGCTTTTTTTTTTTTTTTTTTTTTTTTTTTTTTTTTTTTTTTTTTTTTTTTTTTTTTTTTAAAGATGAATACATAAAATCTTCCAGCTGCCATTTCTTGAAAGCCTTTATTGTTTGCCTTTATTTTCCAAAATTATTTAAAACCTTTAATGTAGTATTTTTAGATTTTTAATTTAATTAAATGTGATATGTAAATTGTGTTTTTAACTTTGAACAAACATTTGTTCCAGTATATATATAATTCTAACTCTGCTTCCGTTGAATACCACCTCTCTAACTCTAGCCCTAATCTTTTGCTCTTGTCTGAGACTCAGATGGCTAAGAATTCATCCTCTAACTCGTTTAACGTATCCAACTATAACTTATTTCATAATTTCCGTCTAAAGGGTGGAGTATGTGCCTATGTTAACATTAACACTCCTGTAAACACGTCTCGTGAATCTCGAATCACCTAATTTCGATGTTCTGTGGCTTAAAAAATCTTGTCTGTCCTTTACTACATTAATCTTGTGCTTCTGCTACTGTTCTCCTAACAGAACAGATTTACATGCTTTTTAATATCTTTATACTTCTCACGAGACTGTTATATCTTCTCATCCAAATACTGAGGTCCTCTATCAGGGGATTTCAATGTACACCAACACTGAATGGTTGGGATCCTCTCATACTGATTTAGGTGGGGAGGAGGCCGAATCATTCAGCATTCTCAAACGATCTGAGCAACTAATTAAAGAACCAAACAACACATTCCGGATCGTCCTAACCAATTCTTGAACACACTTGACCTAGTTTCACCACTAGTCCTTCTCTCTATAATACAACCACCTTCGCTCCTATTGGTAAATCTGACCCACAACCTTATATCTCTTAATTTTATACTTTCTCTCCAACAGCTCCATCCTGCCCTGTGCGTTCTTTCTGGCACTTTGGATCGGGCCGATTGGGGGGCTTTGCGCTGCTCTACGCTAACTATAATTAGAATGACTGGCTTCCTCTGGGTGGGACGCTTCGGCTTTCTGCGACAAGGGTGGAGCTGTAATCGTTGAGGCATGAGCAAGGTTCATCCTTCTTCAACTAAATCTTTCTCTTCCTCATAATCCATGGTTCGATCGAACTTTCTGCCCATTCAGGCTAGAGACAATGCGTATCGGGGGTGGAAAATCTCCTTCTCCTATCACTCTCGCTAATTTTCATTCAGCTAGGAATATCGTTGCAGGATACTCTTCGACGAGCAAAGCGGACTTTCATCAAACGAAAAGTGCGCTAAACCTCCTTGGTTCTCTACTGATAAAATTTTCTGGCCTCTGCCAAAAACATCTCCAAACAACTTTGTAAATCTACCTTTTCCTCTTCTTTTTTCGATCTGATGGGTTTCTGTTTGCTAACTCCCAACTGACAAGGGCCAAATTCTCTTCGGCCTCCTATTTTCCTTTAACTCAACCCTGGACGATTCGGGCATTCCTCTTCCTCCTCCTTCTCTTCCAGGTGTCCTATGCCTTTTGCCTGAGATTACATTGTCGGGTGCATGGCTCCTGCAAATTTTAATGACCGTTAGGAAGACGGGTGGCCCGGATGGCATTCGACCCGAGTTTTGAGGGAGTGTGCTTCCGTGCTAACCCAGCCTCTCGTTCAACTATATTCTCTATGCCTCAATACTAGCACTTTCCCTCAGTGTTGGAAGCGCGCATATGGCCAACCTATTCCGAAAAAAGGTAACCTCCTTGAACCTTCTAACTATCGCCCTATAGCTCTAAATTTTGTATTCTATCTAGATCTTTGAAACCCTTCTCAACTCTAATTTCTTAGACCATCTGGAATCTCATTTCCTTCTTTCCGATCATCAGTAAGGCTTTCGGCGTTCGAGGTCTACTGGTGATATGCTTTCCTATCTAACGGATTTATTGTTTTCCGCCCTTAGGAATTACGGGAGACTTGCGTGGGGCGCTTGACATATCCAAGCATTTGACGGGTATTGGCACGGTCCACTGCTCTCCAAGCTGCCCCCCTGTGGATTCCTCCTCTCTTTGCTTACTTATTGTCTAGCTTTCTTTCAAATCGCTCAATATCGGCTGTGTTGTGGGGCGACTTCTTCTTCCTTCCTGTCAATAGTGGGTGTTCCTCAGGGTTTGTCTTATCTCGTATTTTATCCTGCTTTTCATTAATGATCTTCTGTCTGCACATCAACTCTAGTACTCAATGCCGATGACTCGACCTTCATTCTTTCAACTCATTTCAATTCTGTCTATCTTTTTTTACTTCTAGAATTGCTCTCGTCTTAATCTTTCCGATTCCTATTCTGGCTGATCTGAACATAATTTCCCGGTAGGGTCGTCGCAACCCCTTGTGAAATTTAATTCCTTAAAAAACCAACTTCTCCAAATATCCCTCTTTAAGACACCTTCTAACTTTCCTATCTCTTTCGACGGTCTCTCGTCTCTCCTGTTGAACAATATAAACATCCTTGGCCTTAAACATAAAGAAAAAAACGTCTTGGAAACTTCTCATCACAATGGTTGCTAGGGCGCCCTCATCACAGAAACTGGGAGTTCTGTTTATAGACTGCGAGACTTTTTTTCCTCGTCTCAGTTATTCCAGTTATACAAGGGTCTCATCCGCCCCTGTACAGTACTGCTCTCATATCTGGGGGGCTCAGGTTTCACCGGCTTTTGATAGGGTCGAGTCAAAGGCTAAAGGACTTATAAAACTGTCCTGTACTTTCTAGTTCACTTGACCCTTAATTACCTTTGCGGCGTGATGTTGGTGCTTTATCTCTTTTCTATAGGTACCGTAGCGGCAGGTGCTCGAGGGAGCTTTCCACTCATGTGTCGGCACATGAAGTTTTGTGTTATGTTGCAACTCCCAGACTAGGTTCGCTGCGGTGCCTCCTCTTTCCTGCCACCTCTGTTTGTGAGAATTTCTCTTCCATCTTCTTGTGTTTTCCCCCCTTTTTTACTCAATTTGTAAACTCCCTCACTTTTAAAGCCCGCGTCTTGGCTCAATCTTGCGTGGATTTGCGTTAGTTGAAATTTTGCTTGAGTGTAACACCCCCTCCTTGAAATAGGGCTTGCCGTGAAGCGGTGGTATAACTGTAAATATATATATATAATATATATTATAATTTATATATAATTTATATATATATATATATATAAGATATATATATATATACTAATTATATATATATATATAACTATATATATATATATATATATATATATATAATATTATATATATATATATAGGCCGATATATATATATATATATATATATAGTATATATAATATATATATATATATATATATATATATATAATATATATATATATATATACTATATATTATATATATATATATTATAATAATTATATATATATATATTATATAATATATATATATATATATTAGGTGATATTTGTTTAGAGCGACAACATCATCGATCCATATTCTTCAAAAACTACAATAGTTACAGGAAAAGGAATACATTGTTGAAATCCTTAGGCAAAATTTTATTGCGGAAACTGTAAAAAAAAAAAAAAAAAAAAAAAAAAATAAATAAAAATCATATCTCAAAAAACTACAATAGCTACAGCGAAAAGGAATCATTTTTGGAATCCTGTAAAAATTTTTAGGTAGGAAAATGTTAAAAAATAAATAAATAAATAAATAAATAAAAATTAAAATATTGGCAAATTTTTTTTTAGGAGCAGGGGACATAATATACTATATATATATTATTTTGTAAGGTATTACACGGCAATTGATAGGGGGGCTCGAGCCGACGGGAACACAGGGGGGGGTTTTCTATACCCCGTAGGGGAAGGGGGCGGGGGAACCCCCGCGACAGCCAAAACCCAAAGAGCGGGGTTCGGAGACCCTCCCACGGAGGGGGAATTGAGTCCTACCCCGGTAGTTCCCCGGAAAGGGCCGAGAAGACCCCGACTGCCTGCCATGCGGTTGCGTATACCCTGTGGGTATTCTTTATAAAAGAAAAACAAAACAAAAAGTTAATAGAAAGTCTATTTAGTTTAACGAGTAACGTATAAAAGGTCCTAAATAGGCTCTCTAATCATGTTACTATAATTATTAACAATAATATTTTTTATTTTTTATTTTTTTTAACATTTCTATCTAAAAATTTTACCAGGGATTCCAAAAAATGTAGTTCCTGTTTCGGCTGTAAGCTATTGTAGTTTTTGATATTTTTTTTTTTTTTTTTGTTTGGTTTTTTTTTTTTTTTTTTTACATTTTCCGCCCTAAAATTGGACCAGCATTCCAGCAAATGTATTCCTTTTCCTTGTGGCTCTTGTAGTTTTTGAGATGATGGATTGATTGATAGTTGTCGCTCTAAACCAATTATCCCATATATATACTATATATATATATAATATATATATATATAATAATATATATATATATTATATATATAATATATATTATATATATATTATACTTATATATATATATATTTATATTATATATATATATATATATATATATAGATATATAGATATTATAGTATAATATATAGATATATATATCGAGATTTGCTTTTAACCTACGATAAATTGGGGGAGATATTGAGCGAATAAAAGGGGTAATATGCAGCCCCCCTCCCTCTCTCTCTAATTTTTATTCCCCCTTTTTCTTATAAACGTAGTTAAGGAGTAAATCGACTTCTGTTTGTTGTATATACAATCCACATGTAGGTACGGCTTTATTACAGGATAGCACACACAAACAAACACCAAATAATAGATATAATGCCGTGGTACAAAAAATAAATGATATAATATAATTACGAATATAATTTTGTAGTGTGAAGAAGGAAGGCCTCCTTTGCCCCTCCCCCTTTCTAGTGGAATTCCTTGCTAAACATACAGGCGTACACGAAACATGCACACATGTATGTGTACCAATTTCCACTACAAAGCGGAAGAACCCTCTTGGAAATATACAGAAAATTCCCAAGATTCCTTCAGAAGGAAATAATAGGTAAAAGCAAGCAAAGGCTAAAGATACAGGAAAGCGGAGTGTCTGATGTATCTCTATTAGATGAAACTGAAGAGACAAATTTCATCTAAAAGCTACTTTAATATTGACAGTAGGAGAATGTTTGTTTCTTCACAAATACAATTCTCTAAGCTCGTGTGTAAAAAACCAAAGGATGGAGTACTCACCTGAGTTCTTCACGTACACTCCCCGATTGATACATACACACAACACTGACTTACTGTAGGTAGGGTGACGTAAATTATAACCAAGACTGATTTATAAAAGCACGACACACACACTATTATTTACAACATGCAATTAGAAATTACACATAAATGCACTAAATTAATAAAAGATTGAAAAATGTTATTAGGCCTCTGCTTCAAATAAGATTGAAGAGACAAAGGCAAAACACAAACACAGCACTAAAACAAGAATACACCGTGTAAGCAGCGAATGCGATCAGATCAGTAAGAGAACCAGCATGCGACTAAAACACAAAGGTGAAAAAGGGTGCGCCGTTGGGCATTGGTTGCTAAAGATGTTGCAATCTTGGAATAAGGTGCGATGACCTCAATCTCGGACGTGAGAGAATGGGCATTTTAAACAAATCCTGATTACAAAAGTACCTCCTTTATTGTGAAAGGGCAATTCTTTAACTTTATAACTACCTCATTCTGAAACAAGGAGGCTCGAAACTATAGTGCAGAAAAAATAAGAAAAATAATAATAATAAAAAAAAAAAAACAATGGTCGATATTTGAAAAATCGTCGACATTAAGCTCCCACCGAAGAGAAGGAAAAAAAAAGGTTTATTGAAGACTATGTTTATAGTATTGCAATAAAAGAGAAAAATATGAAGGCCTCCATTCTTCCAGGAGATATGGATGACAAAAAAAAATGGTTTACTTAAGATACAACCCCTGTAACCTCAACCCATTAAAGTCTCAGTCGCGTTTGTAGGACGCTCTAAATTCTCAAATGATGAATAGCATATAAGATACTGAATACTCCGTTTCCATCGTGCTAATCCAACCCTTTGAATTGTTTGGATAGTAGACCATTCAAAGAATAACAATTGTTTAGCTCAACCAACAATAAATACCCCCCTTCGAAGGGAACGTGGTCTCTGGGAACGCTCCTTCGACTCCCCGAAAAGAAAGGGATGGTTGAGTATGAAAAAAGAGATTGTCATTCCTTCATATTCAAGGGAAATATATAAAAGAGGTTATCACCTCTTTAAAGTCCCAGGAATTTTTCCATACGACGTAATCATATCGCGTCATACGCCCATCCAAACGTCTAGGGAAACGTGACTAACAAGAAGGGGTTTTAGGATAATTCAGTTCTTAAAGTGAGATATGATAAAAAAAATGAACGTCCTACAATTGCCCTGAAAGCTTCGAAAGGTTTGTAGGCTACAGCGAGCTTAAAATATTAGGTTTGTACCATGTTTAACGCAAATGTCATCCAACTCCCCCCGAGTACAAGGAAGCCAAGATAAAAGTTCTACAGTTGTGTCTATGGAGCACAAGATAAAAGACGTTACTGCGCAGTGTACGTAATGTCTAATTGTAGAACATTTGTATGTTATGTCAAAGGACACCAAAAAAAAATGTTTCGACTATTTTTCATCTGAAAGAATAGCCTTAATGCGTTGTTTCGCTAGAATGTGAGCTTGACGTGTAGTTCTCTCCGGTTGGGAACCCAATGTCGAGGTAGGTTCCTCTAAAGAGGACGCGTCATCTAAATTAAAAATATTAGAATGGATTTCTAAAGGGTATAGATGCACTATAGCTCGAGTGATCTCCCCATTCTTTGTATTTAATGAAACTGATCGGACGTACCCATCAGGAGAAGTGTGAAGGGTTTTTACTATGCCTAATTTCCATTTCAAACGAGGACCATCATCCTCCACCAAGACTACATCACCGATAGCAATGTTAGGATGGCCAGAAACATTCCAAGATTGCTTAAGATTAAGTAAATAGTCCTTACTCCATGCACACTGGAATTTGGAAATAAGCGAAAGCGTGTACCGATACCTTTTATTTAATTTAAACGGGTCCCGGTAAGTAGTGTCCGACTCTAAAAGCTCTTCTGGAATAGGAAGAGTGTTAAATTTATAACCCACAAGTGGGTGTGAGGGTGTGAGAGGCTCCTTGCAATAAAGCTCGTCTCCCACAAAAGTGATATTTTCCCGGAATGACTCTAAAGTTGTTTTTTCCGCTTCGATGAATCGTTCATTTGGTAGGATGTCAATGTGTGATAGAGACCACAGTCGGTCTAAATCCTCAGTGGGGAATGAAGCTTCCTCTCCTTCTTCTTCTTCGGGTGCACTGGAAGGAAACTGCTGTTTCTCCACCTCCTCTTCATTGCTAAGATGTTCCGCTCCGATTTCTTCTTCGCTTATTGTGGAGGAGGGGTGGTGCTCCTTGTTGAAGGGGATTGTTTCGGGTCTAAAATCGTCATAGAGACGAACTTCGGCCCGATACGTTGAAACGACCGAAACCTGTGACTCAGAATTGCTGGAAACAAAGGGTAATTCCCCCCAAATTAATTTTCCAACGTTGGTAACCATCAGGTTGATTCCGCGGAAAGTCTCATATGACTTCAAAAATCGGGGAAGAGCGTCCGAGCCTAGAAGAATCCCTAAATCTGTCACGTTATTTCCAGTGGGATAAGGGTTGGCTAATTTGACATGATGTCTACGTAGCATCCTTGTTGTCTTGACCAATCCAGGGATATGAATATATGTGGGAAGGTGGTCAACAACGATAGCCGAGATGGGAATGGTGCCATCTTCCGTCTTAATTTTTAAAGTCACGACATCACGCAACATGGCGGGGCCATTTTGATTGATGCCGTTAATAGCTATACGAATTTTGGAGTGAGGAACACATTGCAATGCTTTCACCACCGAGCGAGATACGAGACTGCGTTGCGACGCTTGATCATAAAGCGCTCTTACAAGTATAGTCTTATCTCCTTTATAAACAGATAAGTCTGCTAATGGTAAAGCAACTCCTCTATTTGCTGAGAGGAGTGTTGTCACATTATTCAAAGTCTCCTGAGGAGGAGACGTGGGTTGTGTCTGTGGGGAAACGTTTGCCCTCTGGCTTTGGTTTCCATTTTGACGACAGAACACTACATGATGATCTGTTGCCTGACACTTAAAACAAGGCCTTTGGTTTTTGCAATTGTAGGTGGTGTGGTTCTGAGCCAAACACCTTTCACACCAACCTTGGGTCTTAACAACCTGTTGTCTCAATTCTGGTGTCGGAAGCAAGACACACTCCGAAGGATAATGCGGTCCTTTACAAAATCTACATATTATGACTTTATCCCCAGTATTCTGACTGGTGGGGGCCGCATTTTGAGCAGGCTGTTTTGTAGAGTGGGATTTTGTTCCCGTAGTAGTCAAAATTGTTGAAACCTTAGGTTTGGCTCCTGTGGACTTCTGTTTGTTTGTTGGTAATTGTTGTGAAGTGTTACTTCCTTTAGATGATTCCCTGGTCTCCTTGGCTCCTTTGATTTCGGAAGAAATTTGCCTAGATGCTTCCAAAAAAGAGAGGGCTTGATCTACCATCTCCACGAGAAAGTCTAGAGTCCAATTTTCTTTGGCCTTGCCCCAGGGTACTTTGTCCTTTATCTCCTGGGGTATTTTCTGAGCTAAGAGGGAACCTAGAATGATTGAGCAACTCTTACAATCACCAATCATCTCCTTATTCTTAAGGGATTCTACATAGCAGAACAAATCTGCTTTAAATCTATACAGATCCTCATGATTATATTCAGGGGAAGACAGTCCACATAATTTCAAAATTAACGCCTCAATGACCTTAGCTTTGTTACCAAAATCATTTTTGAGCTGCTTCAGAACAATCTGGTAGTTCTCTCCGACCCGTGAGTATCCGGAAACAAGTTTCAAGGCATTACCCCTTAAGCAGTCGAAAAGAAGTTCCAATTTAATATTGTCCTTATAACCGTGACCTTCTGCTATTGACTCGAATGACTCTAAAAATGATTGAAATTCAATTGAATTTCCATCAAACAGTGGTAGCTTTTTAGTAGGAGGCCTAAAAAGACCGAAGTTATGGTTGTTCCTAGAGCAACAAGAATTCCTCGTTGAGGAAGAAGTACATGAACCTTTATTAGATTTTTTCATAGAGTTCAGATATTCATCAGCACGATTTATTTGTTCTCTGATCATCCTTTGAATTTTAAAACATTCGGTATCGTCTGCAATGAATAATGAACCGTTCAAGGAGTCTTGAATGATCTTGTCACTCTCGTCAAGTTTTAAACTGATGTCGTTTAATAATTGACTAAGTGTGAGAATAGACGCTGAAGAGGCCTCGGGAGCTGATAATAAATCTTCAAGTTCGGTAGAGGCAAGACTGAGACGAGCCCTTTGAGATAAACGAACTCGTTTCGAGTCCCTGAGCTCTTTTGTGTCCGTCGAATCCACATTATTCAAATCAGATATGTTCTCAACAGTGCTGTTGCTACCTAACTCTGATGTAGACTCCGGGATAGACAGAAGGTCTGTTGCCGTCGTCGTTTTTCTTTTGGTATTTTCGTTCCGAATGGACCCTTCCTCTTTCGATGCCCCTGAATTGGAAATTCTCATGGGACTAGGCCCTTTTGCTCCCTTCGACCTTGTCATAATCTTATATTTTAATTAAAATACCAAAAAGGAAAGGTATATACAAAATATTAAAGCACGTCCAAAAAACTGCGTTTTGTGTGTGTCTGTCTCTGTAGCTAACAAATACAGACAACATAAAAAAGGAAAAAAATTATAAATATAAAAAAAACAGAGAAAAGATTAAAAACCAAAAAAAATATCTCGGCCTAACGCAGACCACGTATACCAAAGAAAACAACAAAACCAAAAACGACAGAACAAAAGCGACAAAGACTCAACAACAGCACCAATGACTCAACAACCACCATTTATACGCAAACATCTTTCTACCCTGTACTATATGACCTAAATTTTATATAATATCTATATACAAACAACCAGGAAGAAAAGGCCATAATAATAATTAATTAATAATAATAATAATAATTAATAATATAAATAATTCATAATTAATAATAATAATAATAAATAATAATAATAATATAATAATAATAATATAATAATAATAATAATAAATGCAAGAAGCACAAATTCAAATAATCAATAATAATAATTACCAAAGATAAACGGATTACAGTAAAATAATTAATCCAATCAATACCATAATAACATAATAAATAATAATATATAATAATAATAATAATAATAATAATATAAAATACATAATAATAATAATAATAGTCAATAATAATACAATAATTCAGAAACTAATAATAATAATAATAAAATAATAATAATAATAAAATAATAATAATAATAATAATAATAATAATATAATAATAATAATAATAATAATAATAATAATATATTTAAGAATAAAAACAATTTAAATGCAAGAAGCACAATAATTCACAATAATAATAATAATAATTAAATATAATAATAATAATATAATAATAATACATATAGTAACTAAATTAATAATATATAATTAATAAATAAATAATAATAATAATAAATACATCAATAATAAAAGCCACAGCAATAACACACAACAGACAAAACAAAATTCCTTCAAAACACAACCCTACAAATATGTATTGGCGTCCGCCTCGAGTGTGTGTTATGAAAGGAGAGGAAAAAATTATTGGGAACAATATACACTATACAGCCAACAGATATTGTGTGCCTCGAACGGACACAGAGCAAACTTATAATACAACAACACACTCATCAAACATGTACGCAATCAATGTCTGTCACTACAAACACATACTATAACCAAGCAGAACTACATAAATAAATAAATCACAATAATACATAATAATAATAATATAATAATAATAATAATTACAATTCAAAATAATTAATAAATCAAATCCTATATAATAATAATAATAATAATATAATAATAATAATAATAATAATAATAATATACCAATAATATAATATAATAATTACATAATAATAAAATAATTAATAATAATAATAATAATAATAAATAAGTAATAATAATAATAATAATAATAATAATAATTAATAATAATAATTTTAATTATGGATAATTTCTTTCTTTTTGTTTTTTTAGAAAATTGAAAAGGAAAATGATAATAATAATAATAATAATAATAATAATAATAATAATAATAATAATAATAATAATAATAATAATAATAATAATAATAATAATAATAATAATAATAATAATAATAAATAATAATAATAAATAATAATAATAATAATAATAATGATAGAAAAAAGGACATAAACAAAAAAGATAATAAAACCAAAAACTAAAAAACAAAAAAGGAATTCAAACCGAACACCAAGTTCAATTCCTATTGTGTTCCCTAAAAAGGGTCAAGCGAATAAACTGTACATAAAAAAAAAAAAAATTAAATAAAATCAAAATTGAATTGAACCAAACTAAATCAAATTGAGAAATAATTCTCCATTTCCTCAATTTCAATTTAATTCTCTTTCAAAGAAACCGAGTTCCCTTAACAATATGATTATTTATTATAAACACGTGTTCAAGGCTCTCTTCATTGCGAAAGAGAAAAAAAAATTAAATAAAATTGAAAAATTAAGTCGAAATCAAATTGAAATCAAATAGCAATTTCAATTTCAATTTTCAATTTCGGTGAACTCAATAAGTCATAAATTATAAAGTGGAACGGGTAACGTTCTCCAATCTCCCCGGAGAAAAGCGGGCATAACTCATAAATTCGAATACGAGCGCGAAAAGAGAACGCGTAGAACAGAGGGCCAGTGCCGCAAAGGGCAAAAGGTCATGCGCGAAAATGAATAATAAATGAGGGTCCACCGCTGGCCACTGCGATGTGCCAAACGGGGGTGGGGGATAGGTATTAAAACGTTGAGCGCCAACTATCGAAATTTGCTTTTAACCTACGATAAAATGGGGGAGATATTGAGCGAATAAAAGGGGTAATATGCAGCCCCCCTCCCTCTCTCTCTAATTTTTATTCCCCCTTTTTCTTATAAACGTAGTTAAGGAGTAAATCGACTTCTGTTTGTTGTATATACAATCCACATGTAGGTACGGCTTTATTACAGGATAGCACACACAAACAAACACCAAATAATAGATATAAATGCCGTGGTACAAAAAATAAATGATATAATATAATTACGAATATAATTTTGTAGTGTGAAGAAGGAAGGCCTCCTTTGCCCCTCCCCCTTTCTAGTGGAATTCCTTGCTAAACATACAGGCGTACACGAAACATGCACACATGTATGTGTACCAATTTCCACTACAAAGCGGAAGAACCCTCTTGGAAATATACAGAAAATTCCCAAGATTCCTTCAGAAGGAAATAATAGGTAAAAGCAAGCAAAGGCTAAAGATACAGGAAAGCGGAGTGTCTGATGTATCTCTATTAGATGAAACTGAAGAGACAAATTTCATCTAAAAGCTACTTTAATATTGACAGTAGGAGAATGTTTGTTTCTTCACAAATACAATTCTCTAAGCTCGTGTGTAAAAAACCAAAGGATGGAGTACTCACCTGAGTTCTTCACGTACACTCCCCGATTGATACATACACACAACACTGACTTACTGTAGGTAGGGTGACGTAAATTATAACCAAGACTGATTTATAAAGGCACGACACACACACTATTATTTACAACATGCAATTAGAAATTACACATAAATGCACTAAATTAATAAAAGATTGAAAATGTTATTAGGCCTCTGTTTCAAATAAGATTGAAGAGACAAAGGCAAAACACAAACACAGCACTAAAACAAGAATACACCGTGTAAGCAGCGAATGCGATCAGATCAGTAAGAGAACCAGCATGCGACTAAAACACAAAGGTGAAAAAGGGTGCGCGGTTTTGCATTGGTTGCTAAAGATGTTGCAATCTTGGAATAAGGTGCGATGACCTCAATCTCGGACGTGAGAGAATGGGCATTTTAAACAAATCCTGATTACAAAAGTACCTCCTTTATTGTGAAAGGGCAATTCTTTAACTTTATAACTACCTCATTCTGTAACAAGGAGGCTCGAAACTATAGTGCAGAAAAAATAAGAAAAATAATAATAATAATAAAAAAAAAAAACAATGGTCGATATTTGAAAAATCGTCGACAAATATATATATATATATATATATATATATATATATATATATATATATATATATATATATATATATATATATATAAATAATATAATATATAGATATATAATATATAATATATATATATATATATAATATATACATATACCTATATATATATATATATATATATATATATATATATACGTTATTCACCAAAATTTGAAAAATCTCAAAAACCTTTAGGAAATGGCTTTGCAGCCATTTTTGGCGTGAAACCAAATTTCCAAAAAAAATTTTTTATCAAAAACAAATTTAGAACTTTTACGAATAATCATTTGAATAGTTTTTTCAATAAAGGATTATGCTAGTAACGATATTTTATCTATGTAAGGGATTAGCTAATTTAGCGAAGATAAGAAGGAAGAAAAAAAAAACGAGAGGGAAGGAAAACAGATCAAAAATGTAATAAGATGCCATAGAAGTCAGCCATTAAGAAAATTGGCTGCTGGTGTAAAATTTTCTTTTTCCGAGATAGTTTTAATTTATTAAATGTATCAATTTAAAATAGGTTTCTAATGATATATGATTTAAAACAATTTGAAAAGACGAAAATGAAATATATAGAAAAATGAACGAATCGAAGTTGGAAATGAAGGAGAAAGAACAAAAGAAAAAAAAATGGCGAAATGGGGTTTAGGTATTAGGCTAGCGAGATTGTTTCAGCGTGGTTTTTCGGAGTCCTTAAAACGCGAAGAAAAATGATGTGCTCGAATCTCATATTATATATATATATATATATATATATATATTATATATATAATATATAATATATATATTTATATATATATATATATATATACTATATATATATATAATAATAATATATATAATATATATATATAATATATATTTATATACTATATATATTATATATTATTATAGTATATATTATATATATATATATATAAATATTCTAAATTTTTTATATTTAGAGAATTTATCTTAAATATAGAAATTTATATATAAAAATATAAATAACATATATAATGCCTATTATAATATATATATATATATATATATTATTATAATATATATATAATCTCTCTCGG
>JABUQX010082714.1:12500-25938 GCA_015478945.1 Trachelipus rathkii | reverse complement strand
GCTGCGAACATTTCGAGTCCCACTGGGGGGATGAGCGTAAGGTGTGGGGGTGTCCCTGGATTTCTGGAGTAAAGAAGGTTTTCTCCAGTTGGTTACTAGATCTTCTCTATTAGCGAAATGAAAGAAAGATTTGTGGGCCCCCTGTGTCTGTTTATCGTTAGAAGGAATTTTACTACTGCGTAAGCGAGAATTTTGTGGAGAGTGTCTAGAAGGAGAAAAACATTGAAAGTGTTGCAGTTTCTTTCGGCGATAACAGGTGTGTGGAGGTGCAAATGGTTTGCGAGCAAAGGATGTGGGAGAGTGATACCCCATATGCGTTGGGGTGTGAAAACGATCGTTCTCGAGCTGCTCAAAAAATCGTTGTCGCAAAGTTGAATGTGCAACGTTGTTCTTGACATTAGAGGTTTTCATTTGGTCATTTGTGTTGACCGGAGAAAGAGCATTACCAGGTAAATGTTGAGAAGTAGGTAATATTGCCTCATTAAAAGCGATAAGCGATTCAGAACAATTATTGAAAGAGTTAGGGTGAGTGCCCAGTGATACCTTTTGATTTAAAATATTTGAGGCATTTAAAGAGTGAAAATCAAAATCAGCGAAGAGCGGTAATGCGGGAGAAAGATTATAATCTCTAATTAAACATTCAAAAGAGTTAGTATGAGATTTGAAAGGTAAAACATTATTAAAACAAGAGGTGGAAATAAGGAAATCATGCGGATAGGGAGAAGAAATATTTCTTATTAAATTATACCTATATGAATCATTATCAATACTTTCTTCATACAATTTAGTATTATTTTTAGCGTATAATATATTACTGTTTCTAGTGTGTGCGTAAGCGTTCCTTCTACCTATCTCGTTATATTTCTTAACTATTCTTTTCTGTCTGTAAATATTGAAAGAGAACCTTTCATATTCATTGCTATGCCTTGCATCTACAAGTGTCTCAATATTTGCCATATGTCCCACTGGATCTTCTGGCATATCCAATCTTACCTCCCTGCTGCGTTTCACCTCAGCGTCTGCTCTGACCTGTCTATCAAATGTGAAGCTCGTTCTTTTACTGTGCAAGTGCTCTATAGGCGCGAGAGCTATCTGCTTCCCAAATGTGTTTGCAGAACAGTCACTACTACTTTCAGTGCTATCAAATAGTCTACCTGGCTCAATATCCACACTATCTCCTACCACTGCTACATCATGTGGTATATTATGACAATAAAAACAAGCGATACTCCTACCTTTCAAATGATCATTTTCTGCAAACTCCATATTTAAAGTTATATGCGACTTAACCTCAAATCCAAATTCACCATTGACAACTTCACCATCGTTACCATCTTCAATTACATCTGCGCTTGAGCTTTGAATATCAACTTGCAACTGCTGCATATAAACCTCGTTCTTGGAGTTGACTTTTGCCACACTGCGGCCTACCTCGGCAATATCTGTGCTTCGCGAATCTGTTTCAGAGTCATCATTTATCTGTAAAGTTTTAATAAAAGAATGGGGAGATAAAGGAGCTTTGGTAAGAGAAAGATCCATATTCCACGTTTCCAATTTGAAATTTGGAATATGTTCTTTGCAATGATTAATACTCTGTGTCATTTCTACTGCTTTAATTTTTTTATGCTTAAATTGTGCCCTCTCTGGAAACTGTGACTGCTCAATAGAAGTGGACTTTTGGGTTCCCAGAGGTAGATTGAAACTTTGTGTCATGACTACTTTTCTATCTTCGGGCGTAAAAAGTGCTTCATCAAAACCTGACTCGGCTGAGTCATTAAAATCTAAATCTAAAAAAGAAGTATTAGCGCTATAATCTTTATCATTAACGGTGTCCGCTGCACCTTGAAAACAATATTGCGTATTAAAAGTACTCTTTAAATTTATATCATATTGATTGTTAAGGCATGCATGAGAGTGATCATTAAATTTAAAATCATTATGAATAGCAAAAGAAGACCCATTCATGGACCTGTCCAAATTAATATGAGGAAAAATAACCTTGCTGTTGGAATTTACATGTGTAGCGAGTGTATTAACATTTGCGATGAGTTCAATATCATTGGGAATAATAACAATATTATAAAAATTATTTGTTTGTGTAGTGGTGTTTGTATCATTAATAGTTGTGAGACATTGTGGATTAATATTATTTTTACATAAAGAAGTTTTAAAATTTGAGCATTCTGATGGAAATACAACATCATCAGTAGCTTTTCTAAACATGCAAGAGAACTGGTTAGCGGCGTGAGGGACATTCATAGCTGCCGCTAACGAACCATGAGAGACGGTCGCAATTCCATTTATAGCTGCCTGAGAAGTCCCATGAGAGGTGGCTTCAGAAGGAATATTAAAAGAATTATCATCAAAAACTGTGTGTGAAATATTTTCTAAACCATTTTTATTACATGAGTTAACATAAGCAAAAGTTTCCCTATCATTTCTAGTTACAAACTTTTCCTCAACCCAATTATGCGAAACTTTATTTAGAACATCCATTTGAGCTGTGGGGCTCGTGCTAGCATGTTGATATCGGCTATCAATATCTGTAACGGAAACATTTAAATAAAGAGGAGCCTGGAGTGGAGTCAATTGAGAGGGTTGCTTCCTTTTACATAAATTACCTTTCTTTAGGAAAACAACACGAAATCTATTTTTAGTATTAACATTGAAAATAATTTTATATTTGTTAATAGATTTCGTGTCAGATAGAACATTTAAATAAGATGTGGTAAACAAAATTTGAGACTCTACCTTTTTATTTCCCTTGAACAAACCCCTGTGAGTGATGGCTGGTCTGTTTACCATAACATACGTCTGTGGCCCGATGCTGCCGAGAGGAGTCGAGCTACCTTTTCCATGATGAGAATATTTTCCAAATTTTCGAGTCTGGAAAGAGGTGGGTACCATGAGATATCAATTCCAAGCGTCGTTTGCTCGGAGTACTTTATATCAAAGGAGAGGAAGATTGTGCTGGAGGAGACAGCTTGGACTGTTCGGCCCCTCGGAAAATGAAAGATTTTGTGACCTGTCCAGTGTGATTATATATCGCGAAAGTGCTTCCCGAGAGTGAGAAACTACTTCATGAGGCCGCCTTCCAATTTCCTGTGGATGACTTGGAGAAGAAAAATGAGAAAAGGAGAGTCCGGCTTCCCGGTAATGTCTCCAATTTGGCACATTATTGACCCTTGCGCGGTCAAAGCAATTAATTTTGTAAATATTATCTCTCATCATTTAATACTTAATATATTTGATAGAAACATTAGTTTGTGGAGCAATTGTTTTTCAAAATAGTGACGTGAATTATATCATAAATAAAAGAAAAACTTTAAATAGTATATAACCCCTTTAAATTGAAAGTGACTTTAAAAATGTTATATAAATTTCTGAGAGAGTGGGGTAAACAATATTCCAAATTCAGATATATCAAAAAGTAAAAATAGTGAAAAAAAAACCAATGTGGTACCGTAAGTTAAAAAAAATCCTCAGTGTAGTGAAATCTGGCACCTGTGTTGGAGAGAGTGCTCCGTGTTTCTTATTCCATCAATTTGAGACGCTTTCACACAGCGATATACTCTTCTGCTTTGAGACTTCAGCTTCAGCAAGGTCGCCACTTTCGCCCCAACAATTTCTCTTGTGGGCGAGTTGAAAGGTTTAGGCCAAGTATAATGAAAGGCGCTATCTGCTGCTTCACTTTAATGTACAGGTAAATAATTTCAATACATAAATTTTGATACTAGTTCCAATATAAATCGCGATGATAGGTGCCTAAAAAGACATAAAAAGGAATTAAAAACAAATCAAAACAAATAGGAGCAGGTATAAGAATTTAACATTATTCATTATATAAGATAATTATTGTATAAAGACTTTTAAAATAATTTTTCTTCAAAAAAAAATCTCTGACAAAAATTCAAGTTAAAAATTTATAATATTAAATTTCAAAAAAATAAATCTTAAAACAAACTTGAAATAAAAGGAATTGAAAAATTATGACTATTAACATGAATAAATGAAATCAAAAATAAAACAAAAATTAAAAATATATATAGCTTCTTGGTCCGATAAAAATTTATACAAAGAGTTTGATGAAACAAAAAAAATGGAGCCAAGATAATATTTAAACTTTAAATATATAAAAATTCTAAGTTGAGAATTTTATTTGTGGCTGAAGTGTTATGTATGTTGTGTCATTTTAGTAAATGTAAAAATCCAATAGCAAGTACGATATTTAATCCTTAAACAAAAGCGGGCGAGGTGCTTGATAAAAAAAAATGGGAGAAAAAAAAAACGAAGTATTTCTCGGGGCACTAAAAGATTGTTTAAAGGGGCGCAACGATTATATAAACTATGAAACTATTAACACTAAAAAAATTACGAGCGAATGCCAAGATCGAGATGCAATAATTAAATTTTCCATTAGTATTTATTGTTATTAATATATTATTATTATCATGTCTTATTATCACTATATTTTCAGTCTCTTGCTATATTATTATTATATTATTAATTATTATTTATTATATATATTATTATTATTATTATTATATATTTTTATTAATATAATTATATATAATTTTCTTTCTATTATTATATTTATTATTATTATATTATATTATATTTTTAATATATATTATTCTTGAAATAAACAGATTAATAACCTAACACTAAAGTAGCTAAGGGAAATATCACGCACCAAAATTCATAGCAAAAACAAGCCAGAATATTCACCAAAAAAAACTCATTTACATTAAAAAATTAGTACAATGGAAAGGATGGAGCCCGATAAGACTATCACAAAGGGGAAGAAAATACATATAAATTAACATAAGAGCAGAGTGAAAATTAGTGGGTCCCTACTAAAGGGAGGTAGGTGCAAAAATATAAAAGTAATTAAGTGGTAAAAAAAAAATCGTGCATGAATTTATTCACTTTGAAAATAACGCTCGTGAGAAAGTTTATCTAAAGTGCTGGGGGAAACGCAAGAAGAAAAATATCAAAAAATTAGTTTGGTTAACGTTGTCTATTCCTTAACGGAAAACTTATAAACCAAATCTCACTTTGTCTTTAATTAAATAAAAAAATAAAACTTTAAAATTCTAAAAAAAAAATAAAAAGAATTTTGAAAAAAAATCAAATTCCAAACGGAAGTATTTTGTTGACGAAATTTCTATAATAACAAAACTGTTAAACTAAAATATTTACGACCGAAATGTAAAAGTCATGTGGAAGAATAAAATGTATAAAATCAAATAAACTTACCAGAAAATTCACTACGAGGAAACCGATTTTATAAAACAACTTATCGGTACCATTTCTTAAGAAATAATGATTTTGGGAAATCTAAAGGAATTACTTTTGGGGTCGAGGAGGACGCGGGAGAGGTGGAGGGGATTTGAACTTCAGATTTTGATATCAGAGTTTATGAAAAATAAAAATAAGATAGTCTAGAGCAAATAACAAAATTTAATAAAATGCGACTTTGGAAGTGTGATAACGATTTTTGAGCTTACGTGAGAAAAAAAATAAATACAGAAGAAAGAAAATAGTGATATACAATTTATCTGAAAGTCTTCGGATTGAAGATAAACTGATAATGAAAAGGAGAAATAGATATCTCAAATTTTCCTTTTCATATAATCTTTAAAAATAAATTCATTGATTTAAATATAAGTAGATATAATAATAATTATATATAGGAATATATATATATATATATATATAATATAATAATATATATATATATATATATATAATATATAATATATATATATATAATATATATATATATATATATATATATATAATATATATAGTGATGGACGAATAACCGCCAAAATGCCGAGTAACCCAATATTTTGACCAACTGCAACCGGGTTGTCACTAAACCATACACAACTGCAACCGCAACCGCGGTTTGTCACTGTCTTCACAACCGCAATTAGCCGATGTCAGAAGTTATTCTTTGTTAAAAATACTCTCTATTCATATCAAAAACGTGCGCTCTCTGCTCTCTCTCTTTTATTATATGAAAAAATAAGGATTCGGTTTGTCTTTACTCTTGAAATACTTCTAAGATAAGATAACTTACTAGTTCTGATTTTATACTTAACTTGAAAAATGATTTACCCTATGAGATATTTGAAGAGATTTAAAAAAAATAAGCTTTCAGTCGTCCTCCTATATCACAAGTAAAACTTTATTTGTCTAAAAACTCTTTTACCCAGACCGTCAGATTTCGAGCTGAAAGGGAATTTAATTCAAGCTGTACAAACCAATAAATTCAGAGTTAACTCGAAAATTTGATAATTTGGAAAGAAATTTCTTGTATTCCATCGCAATGTATTTAGATTCTTGATATATGGGGAAATTTTTTCAAACCTTCTTTATGTTTTGAAGAAGTTCAGGAAGAAATAACAAACAATGTAAGGAACTTTCCTCAGAATATGGAAAAAGATACATTCTTTAATCGTGACATCCTTAAAGAAATTTAAAACCTGCAGAAATAAACACCTTCAACACATCCAACGCAAAACTCTTTTGAAACCAGGAATGCTGAGTTAAACTCAAGTAGTAATGATAGACAGAAATAGATTTAGTAAAAGTGTTTTGATGAAATATCAAAATATCAAAAAGAAAAACATTATTCCGTAAGATGATTTTTTAAAAGTATGCTGAGGAACATAGGATTAGACTGTGTGGAGACCCGCCGAATCATAAATTAGAAGATTGAAGATGATGTTAAAATATGTCATGCCCATCTAGCAGGTTACCAAAGACGAACAACTTTTCAGCGATCTCGATTAATTATGACGAGAAAAGGATGGATTAACAGGAGAAAATCAAAGAAAATTGTATTCCTTAAAATCTAACTTGCCGATTCTAAAATTCAATTACAAACAAATAACTAAGAAGCACTTTTAGTCGGATACTTTCCAGTTTCCACAGGGTGGAGGATGCGGAAAGTGAGGTGTTGTGCATTGTTATGACGTCCTCGCCCGCACCCTTGTAACTCCTGTAAACAGTGCTAAATTGCAAATTAAATGTCCAGGAAATTTAAAATTTTTAAGGTTATGATAATAACAATAATAATAATAATAATAATAATATTATTATTATTATTATTATTATTATTATTATATTATTATTATTATTATTATTATTATTATTATATTATTATTATATATTATTATTAGTATAGGAGTAGTAGAATAAAAAATAACAAAAACAATGGTTAATTTTGTTTTAGTGCACAACGCACTTGGTTGTTGAAAAATTTAAGAACCGCAAAAAAAACGCAACTGCGGTTATGCAAAAATTCAGCTCCATCACACACACACACACACACACAGTATATATATATATATAATATTATATATATTATATATATATGAGTATATTATATATATATTATATTATATTATATATATATATATATATATATATTATATTATAAAATTATAATATATATATATATAATGATATATATATAATATATAATATATATAATATAATATATATAGATATAATATATATATATATATATATATAATATATAAAGTATATATATATATATATATATTATATATTATAATATATTATATATATATAATATATATATAATTAAATATATAATATATATATATATAATATATATATATAGATATATATATATATAGATATATATATATATATACGATATTATATTATTAATAATATTATATATATATATATATATATATATATATATATTAGTGAGGAACGAGTTGAATTTTTGCATACCCGCGGTATGCGTTTGCTTTCTAAAATTTTTTCAACACTGCGTTTCGGTTTTTTTTGTGGTTCTTAAATTTTTCAACAAACCGCAGTTCGTTTGGCAGTAAAAAACATTTTAACAATTGCTTTGTTTAATAATATAATAATAATAATAATAATAATAATAATAATATAATAATAATAATATAATAATAATAAATAATTAATAATTATGAGGAAAAACAACACATTCAATCCGTTCTAATAAAAATACTTGATGACACCTTACTATATTAGGAACTGTAACAGACATTCTCAGTTTATCCAACTGCTACAAAGCTTTCTTGCTCAAAATTTCACAATCCTGAAACTTCTCTAAATAATATTTATTAACTGTTGTAATGTAAACATAAAAAATTAACGATGATGACCTTTCTACAGGCATACTGTCAAAACAACTGATAATGGTCATATACCTTAATTCAACCCTACTCCCAGAAGATATAAGAATTCATTTGTTAAAACATCAGATATAGAGCTTAAATTGTGCTCGGATTGGGAATCATTTGATGTTGAAGTTAAAAGAATTAAAAAGAACATGATCAGCCTGAACCACCCTTTAAATTTAACAGAAAAAAATAATAAACAAAACAATCAAAAAACACTTTATGAAAAACAGGATAATACGAGCAATATCTCTGAAAGCATTAACTTTTATTTTAAAACTTCAAATGAAAAAGACTTTGATAAAAAAATGCCTACGCGGCTTTATTAACACCCACATTAAATCTACAAGCAACTCAAAAATCACAGTTAACCTATACCAGAAAACCAGAAAACTTTCTCCTGCTTGTCTACTAAAGATACCCTTTCAGTTAATCACCATATCATGTACAAATTCACATGTCCAGAGTCTGACTGTACTTCGACGTATATTGGTTACACCACTAATAGATTAACAGAATAGAGCTACCAGCACCGCATTAAACCCAGCAAAATATATGAACATTTATTCAACAGAAAACAATACAACTATACCTGATATATCAAAGTCATTTAAAATTTTACACTCCTCATGTAAAGCAAAAAACTGAACCATAGCTGAAGCCTATTACATAAGACATCACAAACCTGACGTTAACATAAAGTTTAGCGTTTTATCCCTTAAATGAAATACTTACTGTCTTACTGTCCTCCCCCAGGAAGGTCCTGGTCTGTAGAAAACCACGACCTGTCAGTGGACTCAGCATTGCTCTCCACTCGCTCTGTCTTCCCACAGTCTTCTCCCTTGTATTTCCTCCACCGCAGACAGCCCACATCTCATCAACGAATCTTGCAACGATTCCCTCCATCTCTTCCTTGGGTCTTCCTCTGAGTCTTCTTCCATCCGGCATCCACTCCCATCGTTTTTTCGCCAGCCTCTTCCTGCATCCTTTCCAAATATCCCCACCATCTGATTCTCGTGACATCTATCCTCCTCAACATAGGTGTCCCTCCGACTTCCCTTCTGACTCTTTCATTCTTTTCTACTTTCTTAGTCTTACAAACCTCTCAAAGATCTTCATCTCGCTGCCTGATATCCTACTTCATGCCTTTTGTCACACCATGTCTCTGCACTGATATAGCAATATTAGTGCTAAACACTCCTTCCAAAATACTTCCTTTCACCCTAAAGATACATAGCCCTTCCGCTCTCCGACTCGTATCCTATGAATGATCTCTGCATCACACCCTCCGTCCTCTGTATATATTCCACCCAGGTATTTAAATTCTTTAACTTTCTTCAAGCTCTCTCCATTTACCATGATCTCCCAACCCTCCTCCCCCTCTCTGCTCACCATCATCACTTCTGTTTTCTCAATGTTCATTTGTAGTCCCTTTGCTCCAAGTTTTTCCGCGAAACATCTCGTAATTCTTTCCATTCCTTCTCTACTTTCACTCCACACCGCAAATTCATCCACATGTCATGATGTCTCCCTCCATTTCCCTCACCTCCTCTTTAACCTCCTCAATGACTTTATCAATATAAAGCTATAACAATAAGGGTGAAAATACGGTTCCCTGTTTCACCCCCTTCGCCACCTCAAACCATTTTCATTTTTATACCCTGTTCTCACATTGCACTTTGCCACTTTGTACATACTCTTCAGTGCATCACACAATCCCCCCCCCCCCCTCCCAAATTCTCTTCTATACCCCCCTCCATAACCATTCCTAGTACCGTGTTCAAAAGCGTTCAAATTCCATAAACATACATAATATCCTTGTTGTATTCGTAAATCTTCTCTCCAATCTGTCTCAAGGTGAACATAAGGTCTGTCGTACTCCTACCCTTCCTGTATCCATGCTGTTCCTCTCCTAGTTGTGGTTCTATGATCTCTCTCAATCTTCTCTCCAACACTCTTTCATATATTTTTGCCATATGATCTATCAAAGAGATCCCCCTGTAATTTTTGCACTCTCCAGAGTCTCCTTTCTATTTTATTGGAATAATAATTGTTTTTCCCCAGCTCTCTGGGACCTCTTTCCTTCTCCAACACTCATTTAGTAGCTCCAAAACCTTCTCTCTCATCACCTCTCCGCCTTCCTTAATCAACTCAACTGCTATTCCATCTTCTCCGGGAGCTTTATCATTTTTCATTTTCTTTATAGCTTCTTCTAGTTCTTCTCTGGTAATTTCATCCTCCACATCCTCTTCCTCATCTCTCTCCAACACCCCTCCCCCTCCAATCTCCTCCTCCTCCTCTCCTTCATTTAACAGCTCATCAAAATATTCCGTCCATCTCTTATTTATTTCCTCTGGTTTCACCAGGGTTTCTCCCTCTTTATTCTTAATATTACTTTGTCTTTTCTTCTGTGTTCTATGTGTTCTTGCCATCTTAAATATCTTCTTTCTTATTGCCTGCTGCATCTTCTGCTAGCCTCCTCTCCATCTCCCTGGCTGTCTCTTTTCTTTGCAGGTCTTCCACGTATTTCTCCCTTTTCTAGGCCTCACATATTCTGTGCCTTGATTGGAACCGTTCTCCTTTTAACCATCTTTCTCATTTGTGGTTTTTTATTTTACTGCCTCTTCCACCACCGTGTTCCACCATTTGTTGTGTCTTTCTGTTTACTCCACATACTGTTATCCCAGCTCCTGCCCCCGCTGTCTCCATTAATCTGTCTTTTGAGTTCTGTAAAAATCTCTTCTCTATTCTAGCTGGCCTATTTTCTCTTGCTACCCCTTTTCTATATGCGCATTCTTTTTTTACTCTTTCTTTCAGGGACTCCACCCTTTAACTAATCTTTCTCTTGACTAAGGTATTATTCCTTTTCGCTCTAATTCTAAAAGTCAGCCAACCAACAGTCTGTGGTCTGAATCCATAGTTTCACCCGGCATGACCTTAACATTCAGTATCATTCTCCTATCTGAAGCTATTACAAAATCTATTACCGATTTCTGATCAAACTCTCCCGTGTTGCTGTTAGGCTACGTACACATGATGGCGTTGTAACGCGCTCTAAGCAACGCGCGCTGTCTATCACGGCATACTATATGATGACTACAGACGGCTTACCAAATAAAAGAACTCGATGCGCCCTGCTAGCGCGCGCTTCACGAGGAACCTTCTAGACGCGCGCTGCTGCGCGCGTTGAAGACAGAGCACCCGCTGCATGTGTACGCCGTCTGTAGTTATCATATAGTATGCCGTGATAGACAGCGCGCGTTGCTTAGCGCGCGTTGCAACGCCATCATGTGTACGTAGCCTTACATCTGTACCTGTTGTATCTATGTGATGCTCTGTGGTCAAAGTATGTATTCATGATTTTAAAACCTCTCCTCACACAGAAGTCCAATAGTCTTTCTCCCTCTATATTTCTTTCCTCCTCTCCAAAACATCCTATCCCCTCTTCCGCTTCACTCCTTCTGCTCCCCATTCTTGCATTAAAATCTCCAATCAGCACACATATGCTATTTTCTTCACTTCTCAACCCTACCCATCTCTCCATCAACTCCATAAACTCTTCCTTCTCCTCATTTGAATAGGAAGATGTTGCAATACTGTTGGGGTGCATATACCTGGAACACATGGTACTTCCTTCTCATGATTTTGAAACTGCACACCATAAGTCTTTCATTTATTCCTTCCGCTTTCAGTATATATGGGCTCATCCTAGGTCCTACTACGAATCCCACTCCATGCTTC
Source organism: Trachelipus rathkii (assembly GCA_015478945.1). NCBI lineage: Eukaryota > Metazoa > Arthropoda > Malacostraca > Isopoda > Trachelipodidae > Trachelipus > Trachelipus rathkii. The sequence continues at coordinate 13,999 of JABUQX010082714.1, read as the reverse complement.
CTCCAACCTTCCTCTACTCCACTGTACATCAGGACATATCCTCCTCCCAAATCTCTACCCTCCTCCGCTCCCCTTACTCTCATCTCCACCATGCCCAGCAGGTCAATCCTCCTCCTCTCCATCATCCTCACCACCTCCTCTTCCTTGCCGCTGTATGTTGCAACGTTCAACGTTGCACATCTAAATTTTTGGTGTGTATCCGAATTCATAGTCCGTTTTCGTCGCCTAGTTCGTGAGCCGAAAAATCTGTCCTGTTCCGAGGCTGAGTCTAGGATATTGCAAGCAGGTCATGTCGGGCAGCGGCTTGCTGGGCCTGTCCTGCCCCAACCAGAGCTCCTTTGGCCGGAAGAAGGAAAAGAAAATCCCTCCTCTTCCGTTACCAAGGAAATATAAAATGAAATGATATCTAAAATGTAATAATTTATAATGTTAAATATCTTGTAAAATAATTCATTCATTTGTTAGAATTGAAACTCCTAAGATGTCCGAGGTTTACGGACGAAAACGGTCAGGAACTAATAAATTTAAATATGCCTCATACTTTCTTTGTAAATTATTTTCTAGAATAGTATTAAGAAAATTAAATGGAAAGTAGAAGAAAATATTTCGTGATTTGGAAGCCAAAAGTAAAACTTGTAATAATAATAATATAAGTTTTACTTTTAACTTCCAATTCCCTAAATATTTTCTTCTGATTTTCATTTAATTTTCTTAATACTAGTCTAGAAAATAGTTTGCAAAGAAAGTAAGAGGCATATTTAAATATACCTCTTACTTTCTTTGCAAGCTATTTTCTAGACTAGTATTAAGAAAATTAAATGAAAATCAGAAGAAAATATTTAGGGAATTGGAAGTTAAAAGTAAAACTTATATTAAAACAAAAGCTGAAATAGAATTTCTAAATAATAATAATAATAATAATAATAATAATAATAATAATAATAATAATAATAATAATAATTATTATTATTATTATTATTATTATTATTATTATTATTATTATTATTATTATCATTATCATTATCATTATCATTATCATTATCATTATCATTATCATTATTATTATTATTATTATTATTATTATTATTATTATTATTATATTTTGCTAGACTTCATCAAATTTTTTAGAGAGGTACTCTCCTTTGTGTCTTTCATGAAAAGGTTCTACATAGGCCTATAATACTAAGTTTATTTTTCCAAATTATCATTAATACCATTGGGAAAGGTGAGAGATAAGAAGAGACACCGGATGATTGTATCGAACCAGGTATCAGTAATAAATGTTAATTTATTTCCTTTCATTTGGGCAACAATATTTTGAACTTCTTTCGTGACTGAGGGGTGAATCTTGTTATATACTATGCTCATAATAATGGCGCTTTTTAATTTTATATTGTGTGTTGGCTAGAGTTACGAATCGAATAAAGCCAATGCCTTCAACACAGCTAAAGGGAAGATCCTGCATAATAATCATCTCTGCTGCTCGATAATCGAGTAAT
>JABUQX010082714.1:0-2500 GCA_015478945.1 Trachelipus rathkii | reverse complement strand
AATGAAAATAGTATGTGAGATGGTTTGGTCATATGAAAAGAGATGAATGATAGTCCGGTTGTGTTTAACAGGGTGCGAATGTATAGTGCGAAGTGTGTTGGAAACGACCGGCGGCGAGACCGAAGAGAAAGAAGTGGATTGAGTCAGTAAACGAAATGTTTGTAAGGAGAGAAATCTGAGTTTGTAGAGGCGAGAAGAAAGGTGTGTATAACAGGAGTGAATGGCCGGGGATTGTGAGGGGGTATGGTTGTGGCCCACCTGGGCCAAGTGATGAACCCCTACATTGACGATTTACCAGTATGTGAGGGGTCCATCGCTAGCCCATGAAGCTTTAGGTGGATTTTTCTGACTGCGATTGGTTCCCACTAATTAATGGTACTGAGGGGGCGGTAAGGCTGGCTTTCTTTTCGACTTGTGTCATGTTCTTCCTACAATGCTTTCTTTTCCCGATGCCCGGTCGCGCACCCTTACTCCCATTTCTGGGAAAATATAAGGAAGAATGAAGAAAGAAGAAGAAGAAAATATATATATATGATTGGATGGTACCGACTACCCAGAAAAGAGGCCCGGCATACGATACTCTATTTTTTCTACGGTACCGCATACCGATACCGATACTTTACATTAATATATAAATACAAAGACATATTAGAAATAAGATTTTTCAGCTTGCTAGGCAACTCAAGATGCGGATTCCCTGTACAAAACAATACTTATTCATTAATCATTCATACTTTGGTTGCTGCCCAAGCTAATATTTTATTTTATTAAATAAAATAGTACCTTTAAGGATTAATAACGAGTGCAAATACTAATAATAATAACTTTTTCATGTTTCGTGCTTTTTATTTTTAAAAATATTTCCATTTCATTTTCAAGTAAGTCATTAACAAAGTTTAGGTAGCTAGCTTTTATGTGTTTACCAACAATGATTTACAATTTACAAGAAGATTCCTATAACTAGCTTCAATATACAAGAATAAAAAGTAACTGAAAAGTAAGCAGACCTTCAATTTAAACAGCCGAAGAATTTAAAACTAAAAAAAAACGCTATACTCCAAAGATCATGACATAATAAATACTCTTAAGATATTACACTTCAATCTTCAAATTCAAAAATTCACAACTTGTGATTGCAAAAACATTAAGGTTTCACTAGTATCTGGCGATGAGACTGTTCGTCTATTCCCCGCGTCACAGTCTGAACCCGTCGTAAGGGGTTACGCTTCTGTACTCGACTCGGTGCGCCGCATGAAGGAGATCGGTACCCACGACTTATAATTGCCTGACAAGCACCTCGATAATAAATGAAAACCTTGGCCCCATTTCTATCCATGCCACCGCATTGAAAGATTTTCTTCTGTACGAGCAGGCCACTCTCATGTTTCGTAGAGCCTTCCATCCTCACTCTTTTCACAACTGTCAAATTTTGCAATTAGTCCTCCTTGGATGACTTGTCTCTTTCCAGTTTTAGCGATGAGGTTCCCTGGTGTGAGTTCTTTGAACGTGCAATGAGAGTCGACTAGACACTAACATGGACAATTTCAGGCCGAGAACTTATCAAAGTCTAACATATCCAAATCCTCATCTTCCTCAGTTTACGGTATTATTTGCCGAAGCCACCATCGTGCACTATCAGTGCTGTTCCAACGCAGGTTCGCAGATAATGCGTCGTTCCACTTCTCTGTCTCTTTGTTTTTTTTTTTTTTTTTTTTTTTTTTTTTTTTTTTTTTCATTTGTCAAGCGAGCAAGCTTATACACGTCCGCCTTATGTATTTTCAATGGCACATTCTAGAAGTGCCGTTCACCGTCGGAATGATGTGCATTCGTTAGTGGACCGCGCGTTCAGGTGCTAGCTTTAAGGAATTCCGTATTCAGCAACCTTTTATTATATTTATTTTTTACAGTTGTCACCGCCCGCTCACGGGCAGAAACCCATATCAAGGACATGGGCTGTTGAAACGCCTCAAATCCATCTAAACGCAAATTACGCTAGATGAGCCCAGTACGCAGGCTTGTAAAGTACTGGGAAATGTAAGATTGAGTAGGAAACACAGACTGAATGGCGTAAGAGGAATTCCACAGAACAGATACCTTGGTAGGCAGGAAAAAGAAGCACCGCAGGCAACAAATCTGGAGTTCACTAACCATTCAGCACAAAACTCATGGCGCGACACAGCATCCCCTTGGTACTCAGGCGTCATACCTACAGTCAGCGGTACGCGATGGATAGTTCCTCGAGCACTTGCTCTCGTAGCATCGACCCCATTGCCTGCATATTATCCTCATCATCAGCGGCATAGATACCCATGAATGGATAAATGCTGCACCAAACATCGCTGTCCGCAAAGTATTAACGGTCAACCGGCTGATACTAGAACAAGCTAACAGCACACATCAGCTGTTATATCAGTTCCTTTCTTGGCCTTTGACTCGCACTCACCTATCCAAAGCCGGAGGAAACCCAGAGCCCCCGCCCCTCACAGATATGATAGCAGTA
>JABUQX010082713.1:20000-22500 GCA_015478945.1 Trachelipus rathkii | reverse complement strand
TATAGATATATTATATAATTATATATATATATATATATATATATATATATATATATATATATGGCAGAAAAACAAATATGAGTGCTTAACGGTGTCTAAAGAACTTAAAAGAAATTCGCCTTGATAAGATGAAACACAGTTCCGATGAGAACATTTATCATAAACTGTTTCAGATACAAACACGAGACTGTGTATTACAAGCCCCCAAAAATTAAATTTGCTAAAAGTGTAATACACATTTCGTGTAATAATAACGAATTCCTTTAACAAATATAATGGATTTATACCTATATACATGTTAATCTATTCTTCTTTTAAAAGAGTGTATTTAAAAAAAAAAAAAAAATTCGATTTTAACAGAGAGAGGGTCCAGTGAGAAAGCGTATTATAAAACGATTATTATCAAACTGGGAATAAAAAATTGTTAATCAATCATCTTAAAATTTCGGTCAAAATTTATCATCTGACTCATCCATCATTGATACATGCATGATACCCCTTCACAAACAAATTACAACGTTTAAGACGTCTCTTTACTCTTAAACTTAATCTTTGATTACTTAATCAACCAATCGATTTCAAAGAAAAGGAAAATCAAATTGCTCAATGTTATAAACTCGGGTTCTCATATATATATAAACCATCCATGTATCTTATGAAAGAAAAATAACTAATCTAGAATCGTGTCAATTAAATCATTCACAACATAATTGCAAACTTTCTAAATTTTACTTGAAGAATAATGGAAAAAATTGGCATTCAGTTTGACAATATGCATATATTATATTGAGAAATAGAACCATTATAATAGTTAGATACAAACACACATCACACACACACACTATATATATATATATATATATATATATATATATATATATATATATATATATATATATATATATATATATATATATATATATATATATATATATATATATATATATATATATATATATGCAGGGAGAGGACGAAGGCGTCGCCTGAAACGATGAAATTACCCCTTATTGGGCATAGTATAGAGTCATGTATGTTTAGAACATTCTTCTACGACATCAAACCTTACTCTATTCCCTACAACTGTCTCTATCCTAAATTCTCAGCAAAGGTGATTGTGGTGCGTACGTACGCAACGACGTTGATTATTCTCGTGTCTTTAAGTTAAATTTTTCTGAATTTAAATTAGCCTAAGCCATCCATTATGTCTTAGACTCTCTCTGTCAATCCACGCCTAAATTTATCTATTCTGTTTCTCTACTGACTATCCTAAAATCTTCGACTTACTTAAACTCTAAAATAGAACACATTCTCTCTGGTCTTTCCTTTTCTGAAATCATCTTTATTGCTGATTTCAATATTACCACCAGGAAGGGCTCTTCTCTAGTTCTCAAGATAATTTTTTTTATTTCTCTTTTCTTTCTTTTTTTTTGAGAGTAGACCTTACCAACGAAAGGCATACGCAGTCCCTCCAGGCAGACAAAATACTGCCCTTCACGCCATCACGGGTTCAAGGCAAGCGATACACTCGCAATGAGAACATTCCTAAACTGCAAAAAAAAAAAAATGTCCCAACGAAAAAGTAGCTAAAGTTTCAATTTAATTTTGTCAATTATTTTCTTAATACTAAATAAATACTGAATTTACTATACTTCCTTTGTTATAAGTCATATGTCTTTTTGAATTAAAACATTTTCTTGTTACATTTTTGTCATTTGTCGCAATAATTCGTTGGGAAATTTTTGCAGTGAACCAATTTTTCATTTATAATCATGATCACATAGTGTGACCCCCTACCAGTATCAGTGTCCGCCTTGGAGATGAATTCAACAAACTAAACCTTTTCTTAGCTTCCAATCCATCTCCTTTAAAGTTAAACTCTTTCTACCTTTGGGTTCCCCAGTTACTTTCTTATCTATGCAAGCTGTTCTATCTCTTCAAGTCTTCTGCTAGGAACGACCTCAGCCTTTGGAGAGAAAATGTTTTTGGAATTGCGGTGGGTGCTGCAAACTGTTAGGGCTTGGGGTCGTACTATTCTTATTTTTCATGGATGGAATACTTATCAGGCGGCGGGAGGGGTTCCTCGAAAGTGCGCAGAACGAATTGCTAAGGTGACTCTCTTCGACATGAAGACGTAAATTCAATTTTCATTCCCTTTAACTAAAACTCACAACCCTATATTTAACTCGGCTTGTTCTCGTGCAATCCGCCCAAAGGGTCGCTGCCTTCAGTAATATTTGACTTCTTTAAACTCAAAAAAATTCATGCAATTTATATTTGCTGCAATAATCTTTCTGGTACTTTGCTAAAAATGTTCGATTCAACTTCTTCCTCGTTCTCTTCTCTCGTTCCATCTGATGGCATCACTGCTTTCTACTAAAGATAAACTTTTAGCAAACTTTTGTGTCTAATTCCACTTTTGATGATTCCGTACTCCTTCCTAACTAATTTATCCCTAACATTGTGATATCTTTTAATTGCTATTTCTGCTCTCGCTGAGCTG
>JABUQX010082713.1:12500-15000 GCA_015478945.1 Trachelipus rathkii | reverse complement strand
TCCGAAAGTAAGGAAAATCTTGCAGATTATTTTTACAATTTTTCTACCAGAGGGTAGAAACTTTGTCAAAAGCGAATATTTACTCTATTTTTTTAAAATTCATCAGTTTTTTAAAATTAAATTACCAGGGTAAATAGAATCGGACGAGCTACACAACTTTTATTTAGGCATTTTCCTACATACCAAGTCAGTTTACCTATGGGCAACTTATGTCCAATTTGAATCAGCAAACTCAATGACGTTCTCAGAGGTCAAAGTGTTTGGTATATAGAAAAATGTTCTAAAATAAAGATATTTACTCGGTTAATTCAACCTATACTAAAAATTTCATAAAAATTGGACAAACGGTAAAAAAAAAAAAAAAAAAAAAAAAAAAAAAAAAAGAGAGAATATCCAATCTTCGCAATTTTTCCCCATTTCTTGATTATGTAAGAAAATCTACAAAGCATTATTTTATTTTTGGATGTGGTAAAGAGGATAAAAGGAGAGAAACCTAAAACTTTTATCTAGTACACATCTAAATGTTGAAGGTTTCTTACGAGATAGTCACTCAAAATCGACAATTTATATTTTGACTAATGTCAAACAGTTGAGAATACAGAAAAATGCTCTGAATCAACGTTTGGTAACTCCACCAATTATATCTATTCCGAAAAATCCATAAAAACCGGATGAATTGTAAAAATAATTGGAGCAAATTTCCAATTTTGACAATTTTTTTAGTTAAATGTTAAACCTGTCCTCTAAAATTAATTACATTCTTCTATGTATTTTTTCATGTCCATCATAATATTTTGAATAATTATATGTAGTAAATTACATTATGTTTAAAGAAAAAAAATCTCTTACATAATTATACAAAAAATGTATTACTGCAAGCAAATTTATTATATAATTTATACAGATGCATAAATTATCAGATATCAGATGCATTTTAAATTCTAAAAATCTTCCAAGATTTATTATTAGGATTATTCTAGAAAAATAAAGAAAAATCTCTCAATTATACATTCACTACACATGTGTATATCCCATTATTTTTTTATTTTATTTTTTATAAATTAGTTCACAAATTTAACTTTCTAAATTAAGCTACTCCCAAATGCTACTACTTTAGGATCCGGACTAAGAATCGAACCCGCACCCTTGCCATGCGACTCTGTCTCTCTACCGATTGAGCCACTATAGCGGGAGAAAAAGTATGTAAGAATTTAAAGCTAAATATGTCGAAAGCTAATAAATGAATGGATCATTCTGGATGAAAATAAATATTCAGGTTTTTAAAGAAAAGATGTTCAATTTCATATAGAAAGATCCTGCTAGTCGGAAGTAGGATATTGAAAACGATATCCGGCCGAAGCAGCTTTTAGAAATGGCAGGATATCAGTCCGGACCGGATACTGTTGGACCATATATATATATATATATATATATATATATATATAATATATATATATATATATATATATATATATATATATATATATATATATATATATATATATATATATATATATATATATATATATATATATATATGTAATATCAGTCCGGACCTATATATATATATATATATATATATATATATATATACTCCGGTAGTCACTGATACAGCTTAATACAGCCAGTTTGATTTCACGTGTGTCTAAAGGAAAACAAATTCTTTCCACTTTCTTCCATGACCAAGAATATTGTTCATAGAATACTCCTGTGAATTTAAAAGGTAAAGAGCTTCCAATTGAAGAATCTAAGACTCGAAAATGTTCCCTGTGTAATAAGGAAACAATCATGAATTTCATACTTTTAAATTTCGAATAAAAACAAAATGGATTAAACGTTAAACACCTAAAGACCTCAATAACCAGCAGATTCATGTTCATAAGCACGGAAATTTCAGCAAAGTATTTGCCATGTTTTTGATTAATCTATTATAAGTCAATTCCTAGTTGCCATTGAAAATCTTAAAGCACCTCTATTTAAAATGCAACCATCTGAACCTATGTGCAACAGCTTTTAAAAAAGGGAATGGTCCGATGATATTTGTGGGAATTAGTTGCAGAATTGTCAAAATCTAAATTTGGGAATAAATTTCTTAATTCAAACAAAAGGCAAAATGAACATCCAACCGCATTGTCTCTTGGCGAAGGAGAAAAACTGAATAAATGGTTGAGTATACAAAAACTTATCCCAATAAAATATATGGCGAGGTAATTTCTTTTTCTTTCAATTGCCAGTAAAAAAACAACGAAAGCAAAAAAACTCCAAACTGACGTTTTAGAGCTCCCCCGATGCTGCGTTTTGCCTTTATGTCAACAATCTCCACAAACAACTGTAGATTATTCCTTTTAGCGTCTAAATGCACAATTTGTTTAATAATTATTATTTTTGTCATATATATATATATATATATATATATATATATATATATATATATATATATATATATATATATATATATATATATATATATATATATATATATATATATATATATATATAT
>JABUQX010082713.1:5000-7500 GCA_015478945.1 Trachelipus rathkii | reverse complement strand
GTTCTAAATTCTTCTGGTACATCACTAATTTCACAGTTAATGGGATTTACACTACCAACTGACAGTATATAAATCAAATTCTGGGAAGTAATTAGAGAACCACTTCCCGAGTTTGGTAAGATGCCCTATAGCCGAATCCTATATGTCACCAAAAGAAACCAATCTTCCAAAAATAATATAGATAACTTTCGAGAGAGCCTTGTTTTTTTTATACTTTGTGGCGGCAATAGAGAAACTTTGATCCAAACCTTGAAATTTTTTCTCTAGCCAAAATGCCATTGATATTTTAAATATTAAATGTTATTAAGTTTTGACCATTACTTTCATTTCTATAACAGCAAATCTGGAGCCGAGAGCGAGTGGAACACCCTGTTTAATATCTAAATGATAATTGGACTGTGTGTCTGTTAAGGTTTAAATGATTGTGGATTTTCTTATATAGGTACAGTTTGTAGCTGAAAGACTCGAACTTTTTCTCGCTCATATATTTAAAAAAAATATTACTTAAAATAGGAATCTTCCAGCTGGTGGAAATTTGTATAAATGTAAAATTATAACTAACTTTCATAGGAAGGTTAGCGATTTTTTTTTTGTGACAATCCATTACTGTCCTGGAAGCTCAGGTTAAAATTAAATGATCTAAGCATTTTGTCTCTTGTATGGAATAAACAGAAACAATCAGGGAGCAATCAATGAGGCTTCAGGTAATTGAGGACATCCTAATTAAGGAAGGGTACAAAAGATTATGAAATGAATTTTAATCTGATTGCTTATTAGTCATTATATAATAATAAAAAGGAATCTTTTTCCTATTTTCTGAATAAAAGATTTCATATTTTTAATTTCATTTGTTTGATATAAAATTTAAGATGTAATTGTTTTAGGACATTTAAGAATCAGATCGTTCTTATTTCGGCAACCGCAAATGGAAAAATTACTTTGGTAAATGGTAAACTATATACTGTATGAAAAAGCGAATATTTATTAAATTTTATTATTAATCTGAAGTTCCTCCATAGTTGACTAAGGCAACTTTGGTAATTTCTCGTCACCATCTTTTCTCAGGTTTCCTACAATTCACCTATTGTTCACTTATTACTTTTGTTAATATTCATCGAGTTCGAAATCAGTACAAAGCTTATTATACAACAAGCTATGTGTCCTTTTACTATATCAAGTTGTAACAATCATAATGATTTAATCATGTACTTTACTGGAAATCCTCCTCCTTTTCTTAGATCTCTCTTGTTTTTACCAAAGAAAACCTATGCCAGGATACATGGAACGATTAAAAAAGTAAGCTGCCAGGATGGCACCTCTCTTAGATTTTTATGGTTGGTGGGAGGATGTTTTTGAGCTAACACCAAACATTGTTCAACTCTACTCTCCAAGCTCAAATACTAACAGTTTTCCTCAGTGTTCATACCGTGCTTACGTCAAGCCTATTCCGCGGTAGGAAAGTTGTTTTAAATTTTCAGACTATGGGAATATAGGTCTCAACTCTAATCTCACTTAATGTTTTCAAGTGTTATTCTGAACTCACATTTTTCTAGATTAGGTGAAAACTCATTTCTTTTTTTTAAACATCAATATGCCTCTCGAGGGTTTTCTATTTAGATAGTAGTATCCTTTCCTATCTTTTCTTCTAAGTTCTAACCCTTGAGAATAATGGTGAATCTTGTAAAATGCTTCCTGACGATATATATGTACAGCGATAGGCGATAGCCTTGTCCCAAAATTTTCTTCTTTTGGATTAGATTTTTGTTTTATTCATTTATTTCACTCATTCTGATATATTGTTTCATAACGGAAGCTGATGAAGGCATGACTTCTTCCTTCCCTGGCAATAGTATTTCCCTAATTTCTGTGTTATCTCCACATTCTTTGCTCATTCTTCATCAATAGTTCAAGTAACTGTTCCAACCCTATCACTCATATGACTGACTCTTATAATACATTTTTCTAATCCTTTCAATTATGTTCCTTCTTTTGTCACTAAACTTTGGTTTTTCAATCCTATTCGCATCGTTGTATTTCTCGATCTGGTCGTCTCAAGATTGAGAAAAATAATCTTTTAACCTCAACACAAATCCATCTCACAAGGATCCCCAACTTTCCCAACTTCGATGTTTCTATCATAGAAATATAAATATTTAAAAATCTTATATTAACAAATAATTAAACTAGAAACAATCCATCGCAAAGGTTGCATCCAAAAAAAAACTGGGGATATGTTTAAATTTCCGAGTACTTTTTCTTCACAGCTAATCTAGTCTACATCATCTACTATACCCTTACGTAAAGTACTGCTCTGTTATTTAAGTTAGCTTTATCAACACTTGCTATCTAAATAACACAGCATACGGATGATTGATTTACTAACTAACTCATTCCTTCATTCCATAATTCTTCATCATAGCGACGTGACACATTCCAATTTCAATAAATATTACAAAAAGGGAGATGGCATCTTGCATTTCATTGTAAACAAAAAAATATG
>JABUQX010082713.1:0-2500 GCA_015478945.1 Trachelipus rathkii | reverse complement strand
TAAGAGAGTAAAGGAGTTAAAGAGAAGAAGAAGATTTCCTGTTGAGTTTGCTACTGAATCAACTCTTAAGACGATATTTAATATTAGACAACTTCAAGATTAAGAAATATGGACGAAAGAGGTCTTTACCGGAGACCTAAAAATAGATATAAACAAATAAGTACTTTCAGAATATTTGGTAAATGAAAGACCAATAGTGAGTCAGTATATATATATATATATATATATATATATATATACTTATATATAACATATATATATATATATATATGCTAAAGTATATATATACTATATATATATATATATATATATATATATATACTATATATATATATAACAAGAAAATTTCAAAAGGAATCTTATTAAAAAACAAAACAAAAAATAAGGAATAAAAAATATAAGCAAAAACCTACAACCAAAACCAAAACCTACATTATTATTATTATTATTATTATTATTATTATTATTATTATTATTATTATTATTATTATTATTATTATTATTATTATTATTATTATTATTATTATTATTATTATTATTATTATTATTATTATTATAAATGAGACAATTTTGACCTGCTTTTATAATATACTCCTTCCAGTGTCCTTGATTGACTTACTTATTAGGTTGGAAGAAAGCTTTGAAGTCGCTACACACACACACACCTACAAACACACACACACACACAATCCCTTTGCACTGCACGAGTCAAAATTAATCTACTATTTAATCCCATAAAAAAAAAATTATCAAAAATATGTATAAAAAATAAATAAAAGAAAATTGAGGAAATTTTTTTAAGGGAATTAAATAGGAATAAAAGAGACAGCCATACACAAAGGGTGAAAGACAAACAGACAGGCAAAAATGGGTTAATTAAAAAAAATAAAAGGTATTAAAATTATTTTAATAGCAACAAAATATATATGTTATATTTATTAGAACGCGTTAACAAATATCGTATGCTTATATATATATATATATATATATATATATGCTAATACTATATATATATATAACAACATATATATATATATACTATATATATATATATATATATATATATATATGTATATATGCTATATATAATAATATAATATATATATATATATAACTAACAACAATAATATAATATATATATAATATATATATATATATATATATATAATATATATATATATAATATATATATATATAACATATATATACTATATAATATATATAATATATAATAATATGTATATATAATAATAATAATAATATAATAATAATAATATATATATATATATGTACCGTATAACATTAACAATAACAGCAATAATAATAGCCAATATGTTAATAGCATATGTATAATAATAATAGCAATATATATGACAGCAACAATAATAATAGCAATAACATAACATGTATAGCCTGTATATGTATCTTTTATCAATATAACTATGTAATAATATAATAATAATATATATATATATAATATAATATATAATATAACATATACAATTCAATAAATAACATATATATATGTTAATATAATATATATATATAATAACATAATAGCATAATATATATATATGTATATATAGTAATAATATATATACGCTATCAACTAACAATAATATGTATAGCCAACCCAGCCCAATAATAACATATATGTATATATATTAATTAATATATATAATATAGCAATAGTATCATAACATAACAGCATAATAACTAATAATAACCAATAATAATAATAATAACTAATAATATATAGGCATATAGCAATATATATATATATATATATATATATTATTAATAATAATAATATATATATATATATATAACTATAATAACAATACAATAACATATATATATATATATATATATATATATATATATATGTATATATATATACTATATATACTAATATGTATATATATACATCTTCATATATGCACAGAAGCGGTAATTACAAAGCGTATTTTCAGCTCTATAATTACAGTAAAGGTGAACTTTTTATCTTCGCAATTGAACCACAAGACAATTGTCAACGTACAATAAAATTTAAAAAATAATGAAAAAAGAACAAAATAATAAAGGAGACTTAAAAAATAAAATAATAAAAAAAAACCTTAAGGGTATTAGTTTTTAAGAGAATTTTACAATATAGAAAGAGCGAAGCATTCCTTGCGGTTACTTCAACGAATAATTAAAGCCCGAAAAATAAGAGAAAATTTTATTGTCTACGATCTTTCCTATTAAAAATAATAATAATAATAAAAGAAATTGAGTGCTTTGTCAAAACAAAAGGTGAAAACTTGTCACTCGTCGTCCGAAAAATATAATAAGGAGGAAAACTCTCGTATATATATATATAACTAATATATATATATATATATATATAATATGTGTGTGTGTGTGTGCTAATGTAGTTGTATGTAGAGATACGTTTATATATATATATATATATATATATATATATATAACCTATATATATATATATATATATATATAT
>JABUQX010082712.1:0-37906 GCA_015478945.1 Trachelipus rathkii | reverse complement strand
ATTAATTAAGATAAACAAGATTATTTTGAACGGCTACATACTTTCTGGGTTCCAAAGATGGTTCCTTTGAGTGCATTTTGTATTTTATCATGGATGGCGATGATTGGCACACCTCCCTGTACCGACAGTGAGAAGAGGGTGAAGTTGTGTGTTCTGGTAAGCGCATTTGAAAGATCAAAGAACCATTGGAAATTTTCGTAACAGAAGGGTTTTTGGAAAGCAAGATTTCCTCCAAGTCTTCGCTAAGAATCATATCCTCCAAGTCTTCGCTAAGAATCATAGGCCTGTGTTCAGCTAGATTTCTTTAGATGGTCGAGTGTAAAATGAAAGTACGTTGGGAACAATGCGTCTATTAAGATTCACAGAGAAGGTGCAGTACTGGGTAAGTAAATTTAAATCTATGTTTACGATGATGGCTAACAATTCTTTGTTGTTGGACGAACAGTATGAGCTGCCGGGGGTGACATGGCAGGAGGATTACAGATGGGGACAGGCTGCAGAAGTTCATGTGTAAAGAATGGAAATCAAAGAGCCAAAAATTCATAGTGTACCCAAATTTAAATTTTAATAAATAATCCTTTCATCGTTACTTAAACAGTCGTAGTTAAATCCACCGTTTTCTGAGGCTGAGTTTAGTATGCAGACATATTTATATTAGGTGAGAGATCTTCATGTAGGTTTTGAACAAACAATATTTTCCCACTGGAGGTCCGATGTGGCCTGCTTAGCACCTCTTTTTTAAAGATAATTCAAACGTGTAAGTGAGGACATACGCAAACAAGAGCCAAACCTAATGTTAAGTGGTGTTTTACAGACCATAAAGAAATAGTAAGAAGCGTACCTCATTCGCACAGGTAGTTTCATGTTCACCTCATTCGCACAGGTTGGTATTCATTCTCCCATAAGTAGGAGGGGTATTAAGTATTAGCCTTCACCCCCACCCCCTCTTGGGGAGAAGAAAAATTAATAAATAGATTAGATTAATAAATTTGAAGCTTCTCAACCACCTTTTCCTCAATTGGTTGGTTGCTCAGTTAAAGGAAATTGAGCTTTTCTAACCAAGCGGATTAGTTACACAGATTAATTATTTGAGCTTGATTGTAAACTCTGCTTCGACTCAAGTCATCAGGACATCCTAGCCACCGCGGGTCTAGTCTCTAATCCAGATGTTCAGGAATTTTCAAAGTAAGAAGAAATTAAAATCCAGCGGATAAGTCGTTAGAGACATCATTTGCGTCCTTAATTTTCCCGTGAAAATACTCAAGGACCTTTCTCGATGGGTCCCACTGAAAGGTCGTAATCATGACCTTCCTGGGGAGGACGTTATATATATTATCTATATATATATATAATAATTACCATAAGGTGTAGGTATAGAATAAAAACAAATGTATTGGAGACAATTCTGTAACTAAATAATGAAAACTAAAACAACAGTTAAAAAATAAATATAATGATAATCATATATTAAATGGGAAACTAGTATATATATATACCCCATATATATTATAGTATAGACTGGACCCAAAAATAAAATTTTCCAGCCTAGAAGTTAATACTCTCAAACATTGGAAACTTTGAGGTTGGATAAGAATGTTCTGTGCAAACATATCAGCTAGCGTTTAAGAAACGTTTTTAGATGTTGCGCAAGGCGGAGTTATTGAGTAGTGAATTAATTGCCTATTTGCAAATTGGTAATTAAACAACTCTACCCAACATTTCGGAATTCCTTTAAAATACTAACTAAGATTTATGAAATATGAAATATAAAATCATAAATAAAAAATCACAATAAATTATGAAAATAAAATTTCAAAATCCGTTTACTGATGCTTTGACACACTGCACATGCAAATGCACTTGAAATGATATCAAATTAAAAAGAATAGTAAGTTGAGTCACGGGTTTGATAGCCACTTATAAGCTATATCCGTCCGAACGATCGACTATCGGGGAGTTAATCACAGTGGGGATTTAATTACCGTGTAATTTTTACCCTTCTATCGACGAAAAATATAATCGTAATGCTTTTTTTTTTGTAATACAATAAATAAATGATCTTATATTAATTTAATAATTTTATTTAATTTATAATTATATTTTATAAAATTTATTAATTTAATTAAGATAATTATAATATAATTAAATATAAAGTAATTTAACGACACTCCATCACAATACTCCAAACCGATAAGGCCCCGCGTGTACGCAGCAGGATTTAGTTAACCCCTGCGTCCCCCCGCCCTTAAGGGGTAGGGGGCACAGCCCCCCTAAAAATTAAATTTGATCGTAAAAGACTGAAAATTTGGATGGGAGAAGGGTAGAGGATTCGGAGTTGGCAAACGATCCGACGTCCGATTCGATTTCACAGCACTCCTGCTAATAACCAGAGGAGGCCCACTTTGTGAATAAGCAAATGCAGATGGAATGCATAAACAGAGAGAGAAGAAAGGAAGTATGGCGGAAAAAGGAGGAAGGATGAGAAGAAGGAGTCAGAGAAGGAAGGGAGTTGGAGAAGGAGCTCGAGTCCTGAGGAGGTAAAAAGGAGTTCGGAATCGGCACCGGTGCGAGCCGGTGCGTGCTGCTTAAGTTTAATAAAATATTCGTTAGATCCCACCAATTTGTATTTTTATATAGGTTTAATTGTAACCTGTAGATCTCGGAAAAGACGGTTATAATAATCCTAAATGTGGTCTGGGACCCCCAAATCGGAGGGGGGTCCCAGACTGGAAAAAAAATGCATAAGAAGGCAAAACAGGAAAAAAGAAAGGAAGAGGGGTATGAAACAGTTATTAGAGATTGGAGGAGGAGTCAAGAAGAGTGGGCGACTAGGGGAAGTTGTTGAGACGAAGAGCCATAGATAGATTCCACCTTTCCTAGGTACGGTTATGTAAAAAATTGATCACAAGCTTCTTAGAATCTTCTTTACTACGAGAAACTCATTCTTCCAAGCAAGATCACATGAATAACATCTGATGAATGTTAAAAGATCAGAGAAAAGATTGAGTTGTATTTCTCCAAAGATGTTTCAGTTGCATTAAAAGAGCATAGCGAGTCGAATGGGGAGTTGAGAGAATTGGGTTTTTGTACCAATAATAACAACCAATTTTTGAGCACCAATTAAATATAAGAACATTCAAAGTTTATTATTCGTGAGACATCCTCCGGTGCTCTGCTATTTGATCCCTTGTTGTTTGTTTTCTTTAAAAGAAGAGGAAGAAAAGAGATGTAAGGTTGAGTCTTCCCCATAGGAGTAGATCAGTTACAGTATGGTTAGTTGTTACGTGATGTCCGATGATGATAGTAGTGTTTGATGTGTATGTGTGTGTGTGTTGGTGTGAGTACACAACGGAATAGTGAGGTATAATAGAGTATCGGAAGGTTAGTGAATTAGGTTCTGGACTAAAATGTAAGTAGACCTTATATATCGGACTTATAAAAAGATGATAAATAAGAAGGAAATTAATAACTCAGAATGGAAAAATCGTGGTATCTCGATATTGATTTTTCAAATTTAGTAGAGCAGAAAATAACATTCGAAAAAGTAATATGTATTTAGTACTAGCAAATTTTAGGTAGGAAGAACTGGTCATAAACTGGAATATTATTCAATATTATCATGTTTGACCTTTTGATAATTTATATATATACTTATATAAGTTGGAGAAGTAGAATATCCGAGTCGAGTTTCAGCACCCTCAAAGGTGCTTGAAGACCCCCTGAGGGGGTCCCCCTCCTTTATGAAAAACAAAGAAAGAAATATATGCATGGAATGCAAAACAGAGAGAATGAAGAAAGGATGATGGCTTGAAAAAGGAAAATGAGGAAGGAATGGAGGAAAGGAAGAGAGTCAGAGAAGGAAAGAGTTGGTAGAAGGAGTTACGTGAAGTCAGGAAGATCGGATAGTTTAGGATTATTATTCGGTACTCAACCTATATAGAGTTGACTTAAGGAGCTCGAGTGCGGTTATAGACGCTTAATAAAATTAATTTATAGTATATTTTTTTAACACCATATTATTGATATTATTATTATTTTATATATATGTTATGAACCTGGTAAGATCTTAGAAATGACGGTATATTATAAGTCACGTTAAAGGGTGTATGTCTTAGTGCACACCTACCATAGGTAGGGGGTCTTTACCTGGTACTTGATAAAGAAAAATTAGCATGAAGTGCAAATTCACCGGAAGAGGTGTTGATATTCATTAGAAATGCATGATAGCAAAGGAAGGATGAAGGAATAAGTATGGATAAGGAAGGATAAGAGTCTGAGTAAGGAAGACAGAGTTGGTTAACCGCACCGGTGCTGGAGCACGTGCATAATAGAATAAGGAAATAGTCTACGTAATTATATGATGCCTTTAATATAATACAATATCTTAATTACTGTTTACACATAAGTGCTTCTATTTTCTAACAATGTACATGTCGTCACATGTGACATTGCATCGCATCTGATTGACGTTAAAGATTAAAACCGTTTTAACTAAATGGTTGAAGGGAACTGAGTACAATATTAATAATATATATATAACAAAAGGTCATATTTATCTTATTAATAGAACTAATTATAACGTTAATACTTAATATTAAATTTTTTGTTTTGTTTAAGATTTAATTATTCTCAAATTTAATATGTTCAAACTTTTTTTATAATAGTTTCAATATTACATTTATAATTTGTCTTTAATTTTTAAATTACCTAGACATTAGATTGATTATAGATCAAAGTAATATATATTTATCTAATCTATTATTATTATATAAGTTTCATTTTACTATTTATACTTTGTGTTTATTTTTTTGTTTTTATTATAATAAGGCAAATTAATTTTCTAACTTTTTATATACATTTATATATCGTTAACATATAAATGACTAATACTTTGAGATTTATTTATAATTTTTATAATTAAGATTTATTTTTCACTTTTTTTTTTTATAGAAGTTTTATTTTACATATTATATTATGTGTTATATTTATTATTGTGTATTTTTTGAATTTCAATTATGATTTATCTAACGTTTTTTTATGTTTATTATACAAAATAAGATAATTAACTTTTGATTGATTTATTTTAATCTTTGATTTTTTTAAAAATTTTTTTATATTAATAAAATACATTTAGTATTTATAATCTTTAATTATTATTATCAAATTTTATGTATTTACTTTTGTATTGGTTTTTCTTTAAAACATTTAGTATCAATAGTTACTAATTTATGCTTTTTAATGGTATTATAACTTTAAAAATTAATTTGTATTTTATTTAACATTAACTTGATATAATAGTAAATCAGTAAATTCAGTTAATCAAGTTAACCACCTACACCTCACACCCTCATCTAATCACTCTCTCCATTGGATCTATTGGAATCTATTGTATCTTAATTGATATCTATATTGTCTATTGATCAAGTATCATAGATGTATAATCAATAAAACAACAAAAAACATATTATTTATTATTAGTTTATGTTTTCTTTAATACTATTATGTTTTTACTAAAACATTTTATGCTTATGTTATTACTTAAAATATTTGCATTTTTAACATACCATAAAAGTAAGTAAATCATATAATCAAGTTAATACAAAAATAACACAACCTCAACCCACGCCTCTACCCTTTATCATGTCTAATATGATATCTTATATGAGATCTAAATGTGAATCATTATTTGATCTATTGATTCAAGTCATATTATAAGTATCTTTTTGTATAATAGTATAAACAAAAATAATAAATTCAATACATTTTGTAGTTATTGTTGTAGTTTTGATGGTGGTAGTGACTTAAGTTGCAGTTGGAGTGTTGATAGTTGAAAATGTTGTGTGTTGTTGTTGGTTGTTTCGTTGATTGTGAATTGTATGATGTTTTTGATGTTTGATTGTTGTTGCTGTTGTAGTTATAAATATATCAAAACGTTCAAGTTGAAATTATGATAAAAAGTATACATACAACTTTTTCAACATATCTTCGCCAGTATTAATTTTAATTTAACAATTAATCAAGAGTGGCATTAGATTCTTCTTAGATTCAAATACTAATAATATAATCTTACATTACCTAACCTAATCTACAATGCAGCATATTATTCAATTAAACAGGTATACATAAAATTAGGAAGTATTTCTACTTAACCAGCTGAAGTATCAGATACATTAGCAATGATTTCAATATCTATATAACTAATATTTACATCAAACCGCGATAAAAATAAAAATCCAGATATAATTATTATATTAATTATATTACATTATATTATGAGTGTGATTTAATTTTTTGTTTTTTTTTTAATATCAATTATTTTTATTTACTAACTATTATTATTATTAAGTATATTATTACATATATATCTTTGTGTAAAAATAAAAGATGAAAAGATAATACCATAAGTAAAAATAAAGAAAAAAGAAAAAAATATTATAATGAAAGAGAGAAAAAGAAAAAAAAAGAGTATAAAAATGAAAAATAACAAATAAAGATAAAAGAAATGAAAAATAAAATAAAAGATGAAAAATAAAAATGATATAAATATAACAGTACTTAGAGAGACAATAGTATACAGATAGCGTACGATGTTATGAACAACAAAATGGAACTTCGTAATTGGCGGCATTTTATATAATTTGTTATATAGAATTTATTTATCTTTTTTTTTTAGTTAGTATTAATATAATATTATGTACTTCACATAACTAGAAAATGGACCGTCATGGTAATTCCACAATAATGTATTCAATATTTTTATTGCTTAATTATAGGAATCGGTTATTTTTATTTTTAACTGTATGTCGGTGGACAATATGATACGCCCAGGATATATGATAACTTAATATTTAATAAGATGATTATATTTATAGTAGTGATGATGGTGATGATAAATGATTGGGTTGTAGATAATAAGAGTAATAAGATAGAAGAACCATAATAATAATAGTAAAATATAGTAAAAGGTAATAATAATATTAAAATATTTTGATGAAGTATATAAATATAAATAAGTATAAAGTAATGACGTCTTTGAAGGATAAGTAATATAGTAACATAAATAAGTCTAGGATATGTTATAAAATAGAAAAAGAATGATATAAAATGATAGAAAAAAAAGTAATAAAAATATTATTTTACCTATATATTTATTTTCGAGTATGATATAAATTAAAAAAAATATAATAAATATTAATAAATGAAGTATAAATAATGATAATAATAACAGAATAATATATAATTATAAGAGTGAGAATAAATAAGAATAAGGAGAACATAAGAACAACGCAGAAGAGTATAAGAATTGCGCTAAAAGCAATAGCTATATGTATGCGATTACTAATAGAATATACAAATTGTTATCCAACATCTAATATTAATAATTTAGATAGGAAACTAATAATGATTAATTGCATATCAAACTGAGATGTATGTCCGTTGACACGATCATTGATATGCAGTAAATGATCGATATTTTATCTGGAATAGAATAATCGAAGACTGTGCCAGAAAATTGATGAATACTCTGTTTGATAAATAAGATCGATAAAATAAGAAAAAAAAAATAAAAGTAATAAAAATAAAAGTAAACTAATAAATACAGGTTATAATCAAATTACATATTATTTTTTGATTAAATCGTGAAGAAGTTAACCACTAATAATAAGAAATAGTTATAATAAATTAATCAGAATTAAATTATCACGATAAAAAATTATAAAGAAAAGTAACATAAAAGTAGCACAAATATAGCAAAAAAAATTAAAATAAAGAATGCAAAAACGATGAGATAAAATATATCTTACATGAAATATATATAAATAAACTGAAAAAATAACGACCACTGCAGATTTCTCAGCAAATCCTCATACAAAAAAAGGTTAAATGTTGCATAAAAGTAGCAAAAGTGTAATATTAAAGTAGGATAAATGTGGCATAAATATAGCATAAATTAAAAATAAAAAAGACTGAAAAATAATAAATTATTAAGATAAAAAGAAAATAATAGTAATAATAATAAAAAAACAATAAAATTATATATAAATGAATATTTATTATTTTAATTCATAGCCATATGAAATTAATTAGAGAAAACCTAATAGTCACTATATCAGTCTTAGTAATCAATATTAAAATATATATAAAATATATATATATAATAATATAAAATAGCAAAATGTAATATTATAAGTAGGATAATATGTATAAATATAGCATAAAGGTATGCAAATGTGTAAATAAAGTAATATATATAATATATAGGGTTAAATTCCATTTTAAAAGAACACATTAATGTGATGCGATGTGTCTAAATACTACAATAGCTACAGAAAAAGAAATCATAGTTGAATTCGGAAAGAACTTAAGTGAAAAAAGACTAAGTAAAAAAAAAATCATATCCAAAAATACAATAGCTACACCGAAAAGAATTACATTTTTAGAATCCTTGTAAAATTTTGGTTAGGAAAATGGTAAAAAAAAAAAAAAAAAGAATTAATTGCCTAGCAAGAAGCAGCGGATATAAATATAAAGTTTTTAATTTACATTTATACTTTGGTGATTATTTTTTTGTTTTTTTATTTATTCAATTATAATTATTTCTAATAACTTTTTTTTATTTATAGTTTTATATTATGTTATACATTTATATTTTTGAGTGTTTAATTATTTGTATTGTTAATTATTTTAAAGACGTAGAAAGAATGTTTAATATATTAAGAGAAACTTTATAATTTTTTCAAATTTTATTATTTTGTTTTCTTATCTATTATACATTTTGTTTATTATATATATATTTATTTATTATGCTTATTTAATATTATTTAGTTATTGCTATTATCACTTGTACTGTATTTTGTTGTCTGCTGATTTAAGAAGCTGTAAATCCCGAAGGTGAGAAATACACGTTAATGGGGGAGGATTGTTTCACAACCACCTCCTAACCGCCCGCTGATAGAGCCTTTAGCGCGCCACGATAGTTAATGGTAAGCTCTCCACTTCGCGTACACTCATTGATCTATGAGGTACTATTGATTCAAGTCATATTTTGGATAAATAACACAAAAACTATATATATTTAAATATTTAGTTATTTGTTTCTCTCTCTCTCAAACATTTTTATATATGAGTAAAGGCAATGTAGCAGTGTTTATGAGTTTTCCATGTTGATACTGTACACCTATCCTGTGGTGGGGGGGAGCATATAGTGTTCTAGCACCTTCTCAATCGTTCCCCACTGAGCCCTAGAAGAATAGTAATCAGTTAAATCAGATTATATTAAGAGAACACACCCAGTGAGACGAACCCCTGACACTCAACTACCTTGCCTCCGAACTCACAGATGAGCGTCATAATTCATGCGCTCAGTGCTCAGAAGTCTAGAGCGATCTTGACGAGCTCAATACTATGAGTGGGACGTCAAGAGAGAGTGCATGAGTGATAATGTGATCTATACCCTTGTGTGTGAAATTTATATATAGATCAACATGAACCGCAAGAATACAATTTCCAACGTACGAGTATAATTCTAGTATCAGGATATTGATAATGGTATGTTTCAGTATGATGTCAAAGTCATCCATGCTCTCCTTCCCATTAATGACCAGCAAATTGTTGACAAGTCTCTCGTCCGCCTTCTGCTTGATCTGATAAAATCTGATCTGATCTGAAACGTAGTAGGTTTCGATCTCATCTTATTCCTTTGAAGTTCGGGCATTTTGTTTTATACATTTAATAGCCATAGTCTACAGAGTCTTCACGCATGGTTAGAACTCTTTCCACAGACCTGGATAGTATGTGTATGTGCTCTCTCGTCTCTATCTGCTGCGCTCTCGCTCGCGGTAGTCGTTACTCTGTTGTATATATTTCTCCTTGAGTGTATGTCTGTATAGATCTATCGTTTGATGAGTCTACATAATAAGTCAACTTCACACAAATCGTTAGCGCAACCAGTGTCTATGATCGCACAGAGAAACTAATACTGATGTAAATAAGGAAACTACGTCAAATGAGTATCTCATAAGTCTGAGTATTAGTATTATATTAAGATATGTAATTTTGATGGTTATTTATATTATTAGATTGTGATCTCATTAAATCATTCTTTGAATTAAATTTAAATTCATAATAAAAGAAAATATAATCTTTCTCATATAATATAACTCACTTAATACTGTACATTAACGAAGCATTATACGAATTAAATCGAAATAATAGGTTAAAAACATAGGACTGTATTTGCATAATGTAAGTAACGTGTATAGTACTAAGGATACCTCTATGAACCAGACGTAGGAAAATGATCCACCGCTGGCAAGCAACTTAGCGTCATAAATCTTAATATACTAGAGAGACGTACAAAGTGCGCGTATAATACAACAAGTTACTCTTACACTCTCTGAGTGCATAGGAACTCTGATAATATACTTAAAATGTCACACTCACTAAGGTAGAAATTAGCTATTAATATGATCCTCACTCGTAACATAGTCAATTATCATTGAGACTACGCGTGTTGTATGCGTATGTGCTCACCATAGGAGTGCTCGAGAAGCTGTGAGTGTAAATAATATAAAAATGTAATCATACTAAATAAGATACATACATTAAGCCTAAGCCTCCACAGATGTCTCGTGTAATATAATATAATAATATATTATTTTTTATACGGTATATACTTAGTTATTATATGTATAACATAATATAAAATATGTATGTCTCAATTATAATGTGGGTTAGAATATGTGAATATTGATTTTTCTTTTTATTCTTCTTAACCTGTTATTATAGGTGGTGATCCGAAATTACGCGTGAGCAATCACCTGATAGAGTTAAGCGCTTAAAGTTAGGTGTAAGGTCAAGGAAAAAATATAAATAATATTAATTTTATCAACCGTTAAGAAAACATATCTTATATATTTATATGTATGCAATGCTATGCGAAGGAGCGAACAGGCATGTAACTAATAAAACTATACTAGCCTATATAGTTAGAAAATTAAAGATAATTATTTGATATGCCGCAGCAGACTCAAGTCTCCCTCTCATGATCACTCTCAGAGAGATGATAAGTTAGTAGGTCGGATTAATTATATAACTGAGTCTATAACATAAGATCAAGCATAGTCGGTCAGCTTACAGGCTCTCAGTATAACCTATCATTATCGGACGAAGCAAGAAGTTACATAAAGAGTTAATAGTAGTTTATCGCGGGAAAACTAAAAAGTAGTAGCGTGCTGAGCCTTCCTCCGCCTATGATTGTAGCTGGATGAGATAAGGATTTAATTTTATAATTCGACAGTGCTCGTCAATTAGGTATACTGAAGAAATAATGATCGGGAACGCGTAATTGAGCTGGGGCAGAAAGGGATAGGACTGAGAGGATTGGCGTGGAGAAAGTATGGTTAGGCTACTGTTAAGTCAGAGGTAATTTTAATCTAATTAATTAAAAATGAAAATTGAGAATAGAGAAATAAAAGAAAGTGGATGGGCAGATAAGGGTTCATCATAGAACGTGCGGAGTACCAAAAAAGGGAGACTTGCCTTAGCTGGTGGATGAGTGATGGTATACAGCATGCAACTGTGGCGGGCGAGGGTAGCCCAATAATATCACTACTAATAAGTAATAATATATTATTGATTCATTGTGTACCTAATGATTATATATATACATTATATATTATATTAATATTAATTATTAAATAAAATCATTTAAATCATAAAATAATTAATTGAAATTATCTCAAATTATTCAGACAGTAAAATACTACGCATGAAGAAGAACGTACGCACTGTGTGCAGGGACGGAATTCATATTGAACTAGAGACTAGGCAGATGATAGAGTATTAATTACGATTAAATTATAAAATTATAGAAAATTTAACACATTAATATAATAATTACCAAGGCTAATAGTCAGATACTGAATGGAGAGAATTTGATATATATCTAAAATTAACGTAGTTAGGTAATTACTCGAAACAAATAGCTGCTAGATATGGAGTACCAACTTGAGAGTAGCTAAGACACGTTAGGAATAACTAAAACAAAACGACGGACACGGTAGGCGTACAACGTGAAGGTAAACTGGAAAAATAGATATAGTTACTCCCTATCTAGAGTGATGCGTCCTGTCTCGACTTCGGAAAGTGATAAGTTACATCGCCACTTATACGTTAAGTGGAATATTAACTTGCCTCAATTACATCTTTAATTTTATTATATTATCTATATAAGTTATATCAATACAAAATTGATTATAGTATTATATAGATTATTATGTAATATTATTAATAATATTATATATTACAATTATTATCATAATATTATTACATTATTAATTATATATATATTATTTAATAATATTATAATTATTGAATTATATATTATTATTAATAATATATAATTATATTATGATATTTATAATTCCTATATTATAATGATATTTTAATATTTAATTATGTATTATAATGTGATATATTAACTGTTAGCCTATCCTCTATATCTCAAATAATATTATGACTCTTCTTAAGTAAACTTCTCAACACCTTAGGATCCAATCAATGAAAATCTCTACCATCGTATACCAACTTATTATTTATAAATATATAACTCTATACTAATAATCCAGCGCTTCTGATCCGCGCTAGAACAACCTTGCTGAATCTCTCAATGTTAATCCTCAAAGCAAAAACAGAAGATCATATCCTCTGTCTCACAAATACTATACGAACTAACACCCACCCTCATATGTAAACGTCTCCACGATAAGAACTCGCTCACACACTAGAGCACCCAAAGTACGTGCTCAGAAACACGCCGCAATACCACCCAGCAAGTAACTCCTTCATATTCGTTTCTACTCCCATAGTCAAAACTGCGAGTTATTCTCTCTCTCTAACTGATAGACTAATGTATGACTCCAAAACTTGATAATAATTATTTAATTAATTAATTTAATATATATACACTAACCACACTATTGTGGTGTTATTTGAGGGGTAGATATATTATGATAGAATATATTTATTGTCGCGTGTCACTGTTTCACTACACATCAAACAAAACAATGTATAGTTATACATATTAAGAATAATTCACAATAATATAGACCATGTAATAGTGTTTGATCTCTCAGCGAATCAAAAGTAGATAGTTTGAAAGTGGCTGACCACCAACCACAACGATAAGCAGTCCAAGCACGCAAGTTAGATCTGCATATGTATGCACATAAGGCTTATAGTATATTCACCCTCGATCTTTATAGCTGTACTAACCAATTATTAGAAACTAATTCTATTCGAGTATAGAGATTGAGTTGACTCTATGTTGTGACATCTTAATAATTTTTTAAATATCTATAAATCTCTAGGTATATTATCGTACTGTAGTTCACAGTACTATCCGACTAATGAGTACAATAACAGTCTGAGATAATATTATTGTAACTCTGCTTTATGTTATTACTTATAGCAGAATTATCGCTCTCTCTCTCGTACTCATTTGATCGAAATATCGAGGTATAATGCACAATACACAGGAAAGGTAGATCATGGAGTACATTTTATTCTCTATGAATTCCAGATTAAAAAGATAAAATACAACATTTATATATAAATTTGTGCATTTATACCACTTGTGGACTGCGGCAAGACTAAACAGCGCAATTAATAAAACATGTATTTCAACATTCTGTTTTTTAATAACTATTACATCAATATTCACATGCAAATTCAATTTATTTTTTATTTAGGTAATTATTATATAATATATTTAATTATTATTTATTGTATGTAATATTTTATTATATCAAATATTAATTTTGTTTGTAGGTAAGTAAATATATATAGCATTGTTATTTATATTTTTTATTTTATTTATTCGTGTACTCTATCCTGATCATCCCAACCTTTATGGAAATCATGAAACTTATAACCATGAAACTCTTCGAATAACGATGCGGATATTCCTCACACCCCTGAAAACAGAGTCACTATGTGAAATGATAGCCAGAGGCTCCCCCGACATGTACCCTCTCTGTAACTATACTGCAATTACCCCATAAGCCACAACTTATATCTCAATACAGCTAAACTGACAAATGCACACACACTATACGACTATAATATTACCTATCTCAATCGAACTATCAATAACAGAACTACATACAATATATACATAATTGCATAACTTAATTAATAGTTTAAGTATACTATATTATACTACTATATACAGAATCTATCTAAATACAGAATATATATTATTAAAAGGTAATTGAATTCTTAAGCAAATAGATATTTATGATTCAATCTCATTTTTTTAATAGAGTCACTATATACATAATTATGACTGTACTAAACTTTTATTAGTATTAACATCATCACAGTATATATTACCATAACATACAGTACGATAATAGATAAAGCGATATATCTATAGTTCTATCAAATAGTCACGTTATGTATATCATAAATCATAGATACTCCTAAATCTCAACCATGTTTATCAATTCGATTATTATAGCCTACATAACTCAATCATATAATCGTAATCATAATAGTATAACTATTCGGATAGCATATAATCATGCTATAACTATAGCTACTCACGAAATATAACGTGAGTATACTTACTCACTTATAGGTATCACAATAAATAAACTAAGAACATCTCTTAAGCTAATAAAATAACTATTAATGGTTTATCACAGGTTATATGATAGATAAAACATAAATCAATGTGACAATATCATTAAACTATGAAAATCAATAGAGTACACCACTAACACTCTCACATACACGTGACTTACAGCTACTAATATAAAAAATATCAATACAGAGCATAACCTTGATATATCATATCTCACTATAAGGGTATACACACTATTGAAGATAAACTCAGTAATGAGTAATATTAAATTCATAATATGATTTATTCAATATGACATTAAAATAGGAATAATCCTTATTCATATCATTATTATTCTATCAAGCATATCTCTAACAATATAACGTTATAATTTACATTGACAATCAATTAAAACAAAATTAACACATAAAATTTTATTATCTTAATAATACGTTGAGCGGTATATATCATTAACAGACATATATCAGGATAATATACGCTAGAAAACCTAAACACAGTAAGTTTATATCCTAAATCATTAATCATTAAAATATATAAAGATTATATTTTAATGTGAAGAATATACATTATACGCTCACATAAGTATTAATATGAAGTATTATACTCAAATATTTACAAGACCAAGTAAAACTCACACAGATTATCTAGTCATATATATCATAACTCTCCTATACAATCCATACCAACCTTCATATCGCTTTTGGAATCAACGTGAGAAGTGGTAGATTAATGATTTATTTCGATTATAACATATATATGCGGAATAACTATCAATAAATTCCTGGATCTTTAATATAGCACAAAGATTAATATAATCTGCATGAGTATTATCTATAATATAAATCCATACTAACACGATGTATATAATTACAGAAACTTAAATATATTCTATTGATTTCACATATCACAACGTAGATAGTAAAAATCCTTATAGGAATCCCATCAAATTAATAGTACTCTATTCGTACAAAGTCCATCAATCTACTACACTCATTATTCGAGATCAGAATACAATACACACTACTTCTCAAGTTAACATAAGTTGGACAGAACATATACACACAAAATATAGGTGTGGTGCAAACCTCCTATAACCACAAGTACTGAGTAACTGCGTGACACAACGGTACAAAAACGTGAAGTATTATATTTACATCAAGCATTTTTACAGAAGCTATTATGCTTAAAGCTTTAGATATCTATGGTGAATACCTCAAGCATTTACACATATTACTGCGCACAACAATACATGTATAACTCATAATATTAATTAAGGTGCTACTAACCCAGCTCTTACAACTTACGATCATTATGAAGCAGTGAACAAATAACGAAGATATATG
Organism: Trachelipus rathkii; assembly: GCA_015478945.1. Lineage (NCBI taxonomy): Eukaryota > Metazoa > Arthropoda > Malacostraca > Isopoda > Trachelipodidae > Trachelipus > Trachelipus rathkii. The sequence goes on along the minus strand of JABUQX010082712.1, from coordinate 21,916 downwards.
GCTAACGTAACAAATTTTTTCACATCAACTTCGTAATATTAACAAAAATTCATTATAACTCGTATACTCATAATATCATAATTCCTCTCTATAAACGCAAATATATTGACACTTCTAATTAACAAGATATATAAACCAAACATAATCCAACTGAGATTAACAGAATTTTAATATTCATCTCTCGCAGCAAATAACATGAATAAGTCTATGTAGAGAATAATAAACATTAATCTACACACACTCACACATACAGAAGAGAGGCGTAAATGAGTAATATATTATAAAAGGGAGGTGGATTAACGACAGTGAAAGTATCACCTATATGGTATTCTTTCTAATTTTACTTCTTTATTATACAATAATACAATTCACGTCACATCAGATAGAAATTGATAAAGTACAATAGTAGTACTAGACTTTCCAGACATATCTATAAATATAAATAGAAATAAACATGTCACTAAATAAAAATAATCCAATATAAAAATAAATATATATATTAATATTAAGATTAATATTAATATATATATATAAATATATATATATATATAATATAATAATATATGGTTTTTGTGAATAGGTGGGATATAGAGTTATATAGCACATGAATGAGGCCACTAGTAGTAACATAGTAAACTCCAACTAGTACGAGAGTAGCCTATAGTAGAGTAAACTCAGATTCACAGCAGTCTCAGTAAATTCACACCAAAGAAGCATTCATCGAGGAATCAGACGATGCAGGATACACTATACTTTCACAGTGGCCTCTCAGTCTAAAATTGTTGAGGGTTTCAATACCTATTGGCTATAAGTAAGTGTTAGAGCTTAATATATACATACACCCTAATAATACCATATATATAAATATTATATATATATAATATAGTAACAAGAAATATATAATATAAAATATATTAGGATATATATATATATAAAATAAAATATATATTAATAATTAGAATATTATATATATATATATATATTATATAATAATAAATAGATATATATAATATTATTATAGTAATAATAGTAAGAGATATAGATATAATATATAATATTATATATAAAAAATATATAATAATATGTAGTATATAATATTAATTAATAATAATATAAATATATGAGAAAGAAAATATATATATAGTATATATGATATAAAATAAAGTATTAATATTATATATATATTATATTAGAATATTATATAATATAAGATATAAAAATAAATATATATATTATAATATATAGATATAATAAGAATATAAATTATAATATTATAATATATAATAATATATATGAATATTCATATATATATATATGATATAATTAATTAATAATAGTAATAATAAAATTATATATGATAAACTATATATGAGTAATAATTAAATAATTAATAGATTTATTAACGGAATAATGAAATAGATATATATTTTATATGCAAAGTAAATCATTATATGTTTTATGTTTATTAGGTTCTGGAAATAAAAATTTTGATTATAATTTTTTATATTATGATTATGGTTTATAAAAAACTTTTTAATTAGAATGACATTAAAAATATATATTATATTCTATATGGAACAAATAATTGACCTGTGTGACACGAATTTAATGAGTTGTGTTCTATATTCAGTACAAATAAAGTATAAGATCATATAAATAAATATATAACGAAAGTATTGATAAATATAGAGATATAAAAAATAATATATTATATTGAGTATAAGTATAATAGATAGAGAGTAAGTTCTTGAGCAATTATAATCCGTTTTCTTTTATAATATTAAGTAATATTAAAACTTAAATTTCATTTATGATATAAATTATTTATTATAGATATAAATCAAGCTCCGTCTTTGTGAATTAATTAAAGTATATTTTTGCATTACCTTTGTATTAATTTTCATTAATATATATAAAATATAATAATATATAATAATAATATATAATAAATATAATATATATTAATAATAAACCTCATATATATATATATATAATATATAAATATATAATAAATATAAATTATAAAAATCCTTAAGATTAATCTGAACGATTATTGTTACTATAATTATATTATGTAAAACTATTATTTATATATTGATTCTCTCTAGATCATAATCTTCATAGTATATAATAGCTAAGTGGATGAATAGTAGTATTACTTACACATCAGGCACTACTGCGTGCATTAGCTGATATTAATTTGAAAACTCAAGCAAAATTTTATGCTGATGCCGCAGATGCAGCAGTATTAAAAGATGGTGGAAAATTGATTACTCAATCACTATGACAAAGAGACAAAATCTCAATGCTCATATGATACACCAACTTTTATTGAAACCAAATGACCATGTCGTTAATTCCAATAATGATATTTATATCAACCTATAAAGGTATATGTGAAATCCTCGTAATGAGAATATGTACATAGTAAACATTCTCATCTCCTTAGTTACGGATTGTATTGGCAATTCTTAAATCTAGTATATTATTACCTTAAATATCTATATATCATACAGATTTTATTTTATATATTATTATATATTTTTTTATTCTTCTTGTTACTTTTTGTTTTATCTTCAAATAAGCTTGATTAAACGATCAATAAAATTATAAAGTGCATTATTAAAAATTCCAACTAATTATCCCTATTAAAAAGATTACTTCAATAAAAGCGATGAAAAACGAAGATAAGAATATAATTAGGATAGATATCACCATAGATATTAACTTCATTAATCAATGTTTACCGTCTTTAATAATAATAAATTAAAATATAATATAGTATAAGTAGTAATTAATTAAATGGGGTTTATGTAAAATAAGTTTTAGCTTTTTCTTATAAATCACGCAAAGAGAAGTAGTAAAAGGAGTATGGTGAGAGAAATATGTAATTGACTCAATAAAATCATATAGTGGTAGATAATGTGGATTTCATATGGGAGTCTAGGAAGATTAGGTAATTATATGTAAACAATATTTGTATAATATTTGTAAGTTTGTAAGTTCATATGTGAATAGGGAGTAGTCCTAGTGCATTGTAGCTATACACAGTCTGGGACACAATACAGTGAGATATTGAGACCACCACAATTTATACGAGGTATTATGCATTTAGTTGAGGTGCAGTTCGCGTTCCGCATAGTGAAAAGCTCATATGGTGGTTTTTCTATGTATCTGCGAGTGACGTTGATACTAACGATGGTGTCATCTTAGCTGCACATAAATGTTATGAGACATCCATTGCGCTCTATTAGCGTGGAGGCTAGGATCCATAGCAACCAAATCCTCCTCTTCTCACATAAAACACAATCTAAAAACGTTAGGATTTATAAAATATGTTAATATAATAGAGATAAGTGAAAATGTTTAATAATAATTATTTAATAAAATATTTAATAAATTTTAGTATTATAATATTATTAGAATTTATATATATGCAATATAAGTAATTAGTCGAGAAATTAAATGAAGAATAAGAAATAATAATAAAATAAATAAATTAAGTAGTGTATTATGTATTAGGAATAAAAAGATTTTAAAACAAAAGTTCAGTTATGTATTAAATAAAATGTTGGTTTAAAGTTTATTTTCTGTTATACAATATAAATTATAAATAGGAATATATTATAGATTATTAGTGATACTTAAATTTTGATTCTCTTACTGTGATATTTTATTACAAAGAAACTTGTTTTTATAGTAAGAGCAGGATAATAATTAGTAGATGTTATCAAGGTTAATGTGGCGTAAAACTTGATATAATGATCATATTGGAAAATGAATAGTGCCGCTGTTGGTGGATTTTATCTAGTGATTATATAGGACGGAGCATGTTTTGATATCTATGAAATTTATGTTTTAATGATTATAGTACTGGAATAGATATGTAATGATAAGAGCAAGACTACAAATTTAAAGACCCTTAAAGATTTGAGTGCTACATTATCAATTCGCTTTGTGCGTCGTTAATAGAATTATAAGACATGGTGTTATGAGTAAAAATTTTGTTAAAGAAAATAATAACTGAATTGATTACTACTGTAATTGACATTATAATTTAGATATAGCATAGTTTGATCAACTGCCAATTTATGAATAAATCAAATTTACTACCACACATACCTGTAGTAACAAAACAGAAATTAGCAAAATCTGTTTGAGACGTCTGAATGCAAGAGATATTTACCTAAAAAAGGATATGTAAACACACATATAACTAGATTTAAATTTTCTGATTACTTTAAATTTTCTATATCAAAATTTAATTTTTATGTGTAAAATAAGGATAACGTTATGTAGATGCGATGTGTAATGATTGACAAGGATATAGCTCTCCTCACTGTATGTATAGAGATGAGCTCAGGAATTTGTTATATGTATGAAAGTGACTTTTATCGTCGATGGACAGTTTCGGCTAAAGCTATTGGTGTCGTTTTAGGTCTTGGATATCGATATGATCATCATTTTCATGGAGATTATATTGCCAATTATGATTGAAAACATTATATTCTTTAGTTTCAGGTGTTTGTATTGCTCTGAGAGCATTTAAAATTTTATATGGGAGTGTATAAAAACAATATATACAGATATAAAGCAGTAATATATCGTATTGTGGTGGTAAGATTATATAAGCATATAGTCGATTATTATATTTTGTATGTGTTTTATATGGATATTGATACTCGAAAATTAAAATAGACTATGTCAAATTCCGAGATATTAGGAACTCTAAATAGTTCGAAAATAGGGGTCGTTATCCTTATAGTGGTGGTGGACGGCAATGAATAGAGTGGTGAGTATAGACGTGGATCTCAGAATATAGTGTAATAATTATGATATAAACTTAATTCTTTTATATAACTAATATAGTACTTAATAAATATGTAGAAAAATTAATTATTACAATATAGAAGAACATGATTAATTATAGCCTATCGCAAGGTAATACCATTCAATTCAAATGAGAGAATCTCTCATCTATTATATGGTCTCAAACTCGATGAGGATGGAAACTCTTGATTAAATTACTAGTTTGACCAAAGTATATTGTTCTACATCTATAAATCCAATTGAGATACGCACTGTTCTAATAGTGTAATTCATATTGAGGATCTATAGGATATATAGATTACATTGTATCTGTGAGAGTTATAATTATAAATCTACTGTGTTCCATGATAAAAAAGGTTAACGTAGTATTGTTAGCGAATAATCTCAAGCTAATAGAGAAAAAAAAAAAGTAAGACATGATAATAGGCGTGATATATCTTTCGATTGATTAAAAAACGTAATTCGATCTCACTATAAATATCATTATGTGTGTTAGGTTGAGATGGTAATACTATAATGCTTAATGTTCATATACTAAGCTGTCTAGTAGTGCGTAAAGCTGTGATAAGGTATGGTCGATAGATGTGTTAGACATATAATGTAATCTTCAAAAGTTATATCCTTATGGAACCTGCCTAATTTGTGTCAGTTTTTGATCTAAATAGTTGAAAACATTGTATAATGCTTAAGCTTTATGGTATTAATTCGTCTCTGGTTAATTAGACTATCCTATAAAAAAATAGAACTCGTTTTTGTTTCCGCTTGATTCTACTCCAAACCTCCTATTAAACTTTAAATGTATGCTCACTTACTGTAGAAGATGGCAATAACTCATACGCTTCAAGCTCGTTTGTAAATGTAAAACAGCTATAACATATCCTATTATCAACTCATGTTCTAATTAGTATAACAAGCCGTGAATATAGTATCTAGGATATATATTTGTACGCATAGTGAATAGATTTTCGTATATTTGTGTCTAGAATAGGGGTGCAACATTTACTGGTCGTACTCTCTATACGTTTAGAATTTCCTCTCCGTATGACTAATTCGCATGTCCCTTAATTACGCATTAAAGTACATAGAAAGTCGTCCTTACTGATCTCTCTCTTCCGAGGTTGGTGGTTGTGTAGATGTGTTGCTATCGCTGTAATGAGATAAAGAATTATTTGTTGGTCATTAGTATTATCCTAAATCTCAATCATTATCCACTGTCGAGCGTGTGCCTCTCGAAGTGGATCTCTGTGTGTGTGGTGTGAAAATGGTGTGGTTGTGGGTATATGTATAGATTTTTATGATATCGAATAAGCGTGCAGTGACATGCACAGGAAACACTCAGCAAAAATAATTAGTGATTTATGTAAAGAAGAACTATGATACAAGATCGGAAAAAGAAAAGTACCTCATTTATCAGACACTAATATTAATCCACACACTCCTAATAATAAATTAACATTAAATTAATAATAATAGATAGATCAAATACTATCGACATAAAATCAAGATCATGAACTTAATAAATAATACACTACGCATATATAAGATGTCATACATAGGAGATCAATCAAGTCGTATGAGTAACCATAGATCGATATGATATGGACTCGTCAAAATGTAGAGGATTAACTCTTAGGACTACAAAAAGAAGTAGGACTGACGCATGATAATGTAAAGTATATAAAACCCATGATGGCTTAAGATACACAGTAAACACTACAAGAGAGGATGCACCAAGTATACATACTATCCTAATCTCGTGGCCACACCCCTCTTCTTTTTCTCGTGGTCTCAAAATTGCCTCATCGAAGGAGCTCAACCACAGTAACAATTAACTTCTCCGGCTTACTCCACTATCAGCATGCAATTCCTATATGCTCAAATAACCATTTTTCGATTCAGATTTCTCCCAAGATCTTAGATCATATTTAAAGGTATACATTCCACTAGACATCAATCCATCGATTGTGATATGGTTCCGTGATGGCCCTTAACTCTAACCACTAATGACTCACTCTCTTTACTTCCTTTGTCACTCTGCAGCCTATACCACTGATTCGAGAGAAAACAATACTCTGCTAAAATCGCAGTTATTAATCAAATTAATTCCTACAATAGTGTTATTTACGGTGTCTTAGGTATCATCACACCAAGCAGATTACTAACCCAAACTACTATTATATACGACTCTCCCAAACTCTCACTGTCATCAATTATATATTGTGCCATGCAAGTGTCACAAGGTCTGGATTATACGGAGCGAGCGCACCGCTCTATATGGATAGTAGCTGCACATCTCAATGAAGTGAGTGGTGAATTAAATCTAATACATAATTAGTAATGCAATTACAAGAAATAATTAAATAATATTTAATTCTGAATTATTAATAATAGAACGAAATATGTAATCATGATCTCCCATCTCTGAGAAAAATAAATATCGCAATTAAACATATTCCTGATTAAGTGTAAGTAATATTCTAAAACACGATGATTGGAGCTGTTCTCGTAATCAAATTTAATTCGTAATATAGAGTGAACTATACAATAATTAATAGTGCACATACACTATCAATAGAAAGAACTCACATAGAATAATGCATATAATGATATATACTCACATCAGTTAGATCATACACAACTAACATTCTTTAGAAAGAATCATAAATTAATTTTCTTTTACTACTATAAATAAGAAATAAAAATAAGATCACCTAATTATACTTAGCGATAGACACGAATTTACTAATCTATATAAATATGCTGGACCTTAATTCAGTAGATACTTATTATATTACAGAATATTACGTATAATTAAGCATACCTCTTGATATCTACGTAAGCGACAATTGGCTCATGCTATTTAAATATTATAGCATGTAATATACTTAGCTAATATTTATAACCTAAGCAGAACTATATTAATAGTTAATTGTATAATGATGACATTTTAGTTTAATCTAGAGAATCAGTTACTTTCATACATAAAAATTTATAATTAGATATTCTTTAATAACTAGTAATTATAATGAATTATTATCTATGACATAAATCAATCTACACATACGAAATCTCTATTTTAACTTGGCCTCAGCAGACTCTGATTCACAATCTCTTAACATACATGTCATTTTTATAGCTTAAAAAACTTTTATTTCAGTTAGACCTATGTGAAAAAGTACCTTAACAAACAGTATATTACTAATTAATGAAAGTTACTATAGCCATCTAATATTTTTTTGTTCTCAGATCTCTTCCAAATATAGTATAAGTTTAATGGTACAAAAGAAATCATTTTTAGAACTCCTAATTAAACTAATCATCAACTTATTCCTATTATCATGATAAAGCTTTTTTAGATAAGTGTAATTTTTTTCTTAAAAAAGTATTTAGTATGTTATGTGTTATAAATATTTATAAGTTCTCCACTTCTCAGGCACACAATTGAGGAAATTTAGTATATTATTATGAGATGAGAAAAATTTTATGCCCCAAGTCAACAATCCTCGTTATATAAGTTTGAGGAACAACAACCACATACTTATTAAACGCATTATGTTCTTATTTCCACTTGATACGTTAACTATATATGCCATTTAAGATTGAAATCACACAAGCATGATTTTTACATCTACACAAACCACTCGATTATATAAATCACCTAAATACAAGTTAACCACAATCCACCTACCTTAGATCTCTGTATGTACCACACATGAATGCAACAGGCTTACTAATCAAGAGTCTATATGATTAGTAGATAATACCGTTATCTCAATAAACAATGCTTATGCTTGGATGAGTCTGGATATAGAATAATAATTCAAATGAGTTAGGTGCGAAAACATTGAAGATATCTCACTCTCGGTACTATATAATGCTAAATGTAGCAGTACATAATAATAAATTAGAGATAATGATTGATTTACCTCAATTATAAATAATTCTATAATAATAAAATTATAAGTTGATATCTTACTATTGATAAACTTATATATACCCTCTATCAAGATTAAATAACACAAATCTGAGAAGTCAACTCCCCCTTAACCATCATATTTTAATATAATAAATTTTCAAAAATATATTTCAAAAATAAATGAATATTTAAGCAATTAAATAAATATCTGAAAAAACTATTACATAATTACAAGTATGTATAATGACTAACGTGACCATATTAAATTTCCCTAATATTCTGCCTTATCATATTCGGTTCTCTTATTAAGAATAGACACAGAGACATTTGCTGTTTTCCTTATAAGGTGTCTGTACAATAGGTTATACTCTACACAATACCTAATATATAGTTAGCAGATAGGTACTTAAAAATAATCAAAAAGATTTACTATAAGTTGTCCTTATTGGGCAATTTAGCCTAGCTACTGACCACTCCTTAAGTATTGATCTAACCATATATATTAATAAGTCAATTAGGTATATATTACTATAGATTCAATGAACTTAGGTAAATGTATATATATAAATATATATAAACTTCTAATATATATTATAATGAATTAATATATTCAACTTTATATAGTGATATTATAATATATGGATAAATATAATCATTGATAATGTAATCATAATAATAGTGATATTAAGTAGATTAGATTAATATTATTTTTGTAATATGATAATTATTTTTACAATTGAAATTAGTTAAAGAATGTTAAATAGTTATAAATAATATATAACTAAAATAAATAATAATAAAAATTATCGATTAAGTATTTTAGAAATAAATAAAGTTAGAAGAATATATAAATAAGTAAATTTTAATGTGAATTTTGGAAAAAAATCTTTCTTGTTGTATTAAAAATTGTAAATACTTATAATATATGATTTTTATTTGATTAATCATACATTATATACTAAGCTAACTATATTAAACTACAACTAACTAAATAACTAATATTAATAACTAAACAATCTATAAATCATACCTTTCCAGCTAAACAAAACAACAACTCATAAATGAGAATTATCACAAAAATAATATAACAATAAACTAAAAATCAAAACATATGACTCATAAATTACAACACAAATCGAAGAACAATCAACAATATAAAATAACAGTAGAACATATATACTATATATATAAATCATTCTTAATAGACGATATCGGCATTTATAATGGTACTAATATATACTCTTGATAAAGAAGACTCTACCAACTATATAGTTAATGAAATATCAGACCTCTACGCTTTTCATACTTTGCGATTCAACGTCTAGAAATCGGCATTAACAGTTATCAAAAATATTTATAATTTAAACACTTTTTCTTTTTATTGTATCTTTACTCATAATCCTGCCTTTCCCCAAAGAAACTGGAGGTGATAAGCGCTGAAAAAAAATGACGGATCCGCTCCAAACTAGGACCATACCGGAAATATAGAAACAGGAGCCACGTAGAAACGCAAATATTTGACATCAAAAGCTCGAAACGGAAAGCCCAAGCCTATCCGCCCCCCTCATCTGTCACCATTAGGACAAATATGAGTGAGGAATAAACATTCTATATATATTTTACGTCTAAAAGATACAAGTAAATAATATCCTAAGATCCACTAAGATGCTTATTTTTACTCCAATGAGTAGAATCCGACGCGGACCCATCAATATACTATAAACGGAAATATCGTCATTATTAAAAGTAATTCATTCCGATATATGTGGGAACACGATGTATGCCAGCAACCATATAACCCACATAACAAAATAGACATCCAGACCAAATCAAGACTACCTATATAGATGCACCTCTAATTCATACAGCACTTCTGACGCCAAATCAATACTACAGATTTTCCCTAATCTCATCATACAGACTGTAACAAATGGTTTGAGTTGCGAGCAGGTTGGAGATACGTGATGGATCCATATCGTAATTTCATATCTCGGATTCTTACCAGCGGTTCACGGATATCCAAACACATATTCTCAGCCATACCTTAAAATCAATGTCCACGATACTTAACAAACTTACTGACTATCAATTCATCCTTTATATCCAGCATGATACCAATACCAGTAAAAACTCAACTAAATACATTTAGCAATTATGTGAGTTCTCTTCAATATTATACCCTTCTTATCCATTCACATACCAAACAAACAGTACTCTCTAAAAACGTTCATATCCATACATATTTAAGCTACAAATTTTCTATCTACACCAACATTAGCAATGCCCTAATGATTGTTCCAATACTGAACTAACAAATTGAATACTTTATAAGATTACTTATATATATAAGAATAAACTACTCATATTATAACTCCAGACTACAATATAGTCAGTCTATCAAAGACTAGACGTATACAATATACAACAAAAAATAGGTAACAAACTGCGATATTAGAGCCTATACATAATTTAAAAACACAGATAAATAATGTAAACTTAAATAAACTAATGAAAGCAACAGTTAAAGACAAAAAAAGGATAACAACATTAAATAAAAAAGATATGTCCCATATTAGCATATATTATTCATGTGAAACAACACATATAGACATCGCAGAATCAATGAAATTATTTAAAGATGATTGCTACACAATGCAAATGATCCATAATATAATCCGATTTCGCCTAATTAAAAACATAGCTAGATCAATTAATATATGATCATGGAAAGAGTACGAATTGTAGGGTGGGCCTGTGAGCTAGTAGGTTCTAGAATCTCTATAAGCTCGATCTATTACTTGACTTTACTGCTTTTTACAGGTCATGACTTCAAAATAACCAAAAACTCCACAGCAATTTAAAAATTATATATTAAGTATATAAACATGATTAAAACTCAGAGAACTAAAGTTAAAACGCATTTTCAGATTGCACACACATCGAAATCATTCAGCTCTAATTACAAATAGACAAATAACTTAAACATAACATAAAAAGATAAGTTCTAAAATTTTCAAAACATAATAAATACGTTAGACAAAATAATTATAAATCTATACATAGAAATAAAGAAAGGTCGTTTATTAATAAATAAAATCATAATAAATCTCTCAAACACAAGTACTAAATGTCCAATATAATTAACAACAACTTAAAATAAGATAAACATTAGAAAATCTACTCACATACTAATTTGACAATATAAGATACCAATCTCACAAACCACATAAACACATTCTTTCAGGATATTCACCACAACCAGAACAAAATTCATAACGTCATATAATAGGATCAGAAAAGGAACAAATCACCTCCAACACTGAGTGCTCTCAATTTAACTCTCGCTATTCAATATAACATTAAAACATACTATATTTCCTCTAGACCTAACCACATTCAACCTCTAAATTCATTTCAAACCCCATCAAATTATACATAATATTGAAAATAATAACCAGTAGTGAAATGGAACATAACAAACAACTCCTATGCCTTTCACTCCTGACTTATATAAACCCAAAAAAAATTAAAAAAAATAATTATAATATAAATTGAAGAAAAAAAATAAAATATAAATAAATAAAAAATAAATTAAAAAAACAAACAAGTAATAATGAATAAAAAAAAATTAAATAATAAAAATAAAAAAAACACTTATAAAAAAATATACTATAAACCAATTACCCAATTGAACCATTAAATTATGTGGGTTTACACAACGCTAGCTCACTATCAGTCAATAAGATCAGATAAACTAATTTGAATTAGCACATATCTAAGTAAGTATTGAATAACTAATTACACAAAACACTGATAAATCAACAAACACAAATAAAATATATATTTACTAACACTAGCCATAGAGCTTCCCTATTACCCTATCATACGCCTGTGTGCAAATTCCTAAATAAAAAAAATCCTAAATACAAATTATATTCTCTACCTTCTCATCACTATATAGACTATTAGTAGTTCCTTATCAAATGTTAAGATTTGTATAACCATCACAATACATATCATACCACATCCTAAATCGCACACTATATGTTACTTCAAGCTCATATCAGTCTAATACTCAGCACAATCAGAATCGCACTACTTATCGCTCTTCAAAAGACACAGCAATATATCCTCTCCTTACAATAACTACAAATAAAAATCTAAATAATTCTCTATAATTTCTAACAGTTACACCGCTGATATCTCCCTTAGTAGCCACTAAATAAATATATATAGGAAGGTACTATTTAACAGCTCTCCTCTAAAATAAATAATATTATCTAAATTATTCTTAAATGCCGTATAAAGTCACTTATATAAATAAATATTAACTAATTTTGATAAAAAAAAAAAAAAATATAAAAACATTTCATGATTAAAAGTAAAATAGAAGAACATTCTGGAATAAAATTACTTTTAAATAATTAAAAACCAAATAGAAGGACATTCTATAGGAAAATAAAATACATTTTATGCGCAAAAATATAATTTATTTAAGACATAATAGGCAAATTATTTCCAGGATCCGTTTATAGAACTTACTAAAAATTGTAATATTCACTTAATTACCAATTACATTATTAATTAATATGTAGAACAAATGAGGAAGAATGTAAACCATGAAATTTTGAAATATATATAAATAATATAAAAATATGCTTACACAAGTATATACTCACTCTTTTGGTACCTAAACGGTTTATCTATACTTTTGAGGCACAGATAATTGTCACAGTTTGTACCATTAGTCCCATCTACTCTGTATAGGCACGGCTAATTAGTCTTATGTTTTATATGACTGGATATAAGATTCATATTTCTCTTAGATTATCCATATTAATTATATTTCTCGTGAGACTCAGTTATTCATCTTGTCTTATTACACACGAATGAATTTTATATTTGAACCGGTATCTATATTCGCACAGCCTCGTACCTCGCATGTCACCTCGCGCATTTGGCACTCTTCTGCAATTCTGTTCTGCTAACCCTCGCGTCATACTACCTGTTTTCTCATGTGCATATCTCCTCATCTCTCTCCTTCACATTAGTGTTTTATATTCTCTCTCCTTTCATAAAATCCCTACTTTATCTCTCGAATCTCCGTACACTTACTTTCATTTCTGCTTATTATGACTCTTGCTTTAAATCACACTGATTGCAACCATCTATGTTACTCAAAAAAGTTAAGTTTCGTGGTGATAACCCCTCATTGCGTTCGCGCGAGTTAATTGATTTTGAGCCAGACACCGTCTATTGTCTCCGCGCATAAATATATAATGCCAGATTTATATATTTTTTTTTTCCATCAGTACAAAAATAAGCACTCTCTCATACCTTATAATATTATAAAAGTTATAATATAGCGAACTAATAGGGCTCAAAAATCACCGAGTTCATTTATAAAATCTTATATTATATTTTTTTAAATTATTATGTATCAATCGTAATTCATATATAAATTATCCAACCCACTCGTTAAACTCATCATCGCAACCGACTCAATCTGGTCTTCCAGTCACCTCAGAGTGTCCTCACGTTGAAATTACAGAGCCTCTGAATTCAGCTGTGCCGAATCTCTGACTCCGGAACTCCTTCTCCAACTCTTCCTCCTTTCTGACTCCTACCTTCCTCCATCCATTCATCCTTTTTTCAGCCATCTCCTTTCTTTCTTCCACGTTTCTGGTGCGTCTTTTGTTCCAGTGTATTGCAATTCGCTTTACTCCATATTGTGTGCGTAGGTGCGAAGGACCACATCGCTATGAGGGTGTCTATCTAGACTATCACACAGAATATATTACTCAGATATACGGATCGTAAACTCCTCATTGATCCGATCATTATAATGTAAAGATAAAAATGTGATAAAGGTCTAGTATAAACATTTAATATGATATTTAATTTCTATGTTTTATGCGACTCTCGTTTCTTTAGAACTGATTCCTTTTTGCTCATAAGACTGTCCCATAGAGAGATCTATGAAAATCTTACTATTCTTCTCACTAACTTAGATATATTAATCAAACGGGTTATAACCCAGAATTTCCTTTTGTCACGTAGCAGTCTGTCTATCCCTATATCGGGTGTGAGATTTGTACATATTATAGAGGTCCTACTCGTGTTCCACTCAATAACATCATAAATGTATATGCTCTTAACCAATGGCCAGGAAGTAACAAGCTGGTTATGAACGCCCTACGCACTCAGATCATTAGATCCATCCATTACGTATCCGGATATTAATTTAACTCTACAAAGATTAAACAAGGAGATGAAGATAAACCTAGAAAATATAGTTTAAAATATAATATGGGAAATTCTCAAGTAATAGTTTTAACCTATGTAATTAGATTAAATTCACTAGGAATAGGATATGATTGGATCATTTATTACATATTCAACTAGAAAAGGAATTTCCTAGTACATATCCTAAACTGACTATATTGGATAAAGTTTAACAGAGAAAATAACAAGGTTTTTTAGAATATTCTTGTCTATTTCCTCTAGAAATCAAATAATTCTTAGGCTCAATAAGGTATAGATGTGTGTTTTTCCCTATCTTCAAATTTTATTTTAAGCATCGCCTTTCCCTCCATCTATAATTCTTCTGATGATCTATTAGCTTTACGTAACTCTATATGCTGAAAAAGAGATTAATCCCATTCGAGCCCTTTCTTCATATTATCTAATCACACCCTGGAGACATGGGAGAACTCGCATCAAATACAAATTAATGAGAGTGTTTCCCTAGTATCATATCTCCCTCAAATTTTTTGAGAAATTCGTTGTGTCTATTTATCAAAGTATATGGATTTTGTTTTTTATAGAGCAATTGCTTGTGACTTTTTTCGTATTAGTCTATATTATTAGTTATTATTAGATTTTACTTTTATTAGGACATTACAGGACTTGAGTCTATCATTATTGCGGCCCTTTACAGTTGTGTGAAGTTAGTGCTCAGGCATTTATCTCGAGTCAGGTTGATATAAATGAGTCATAGAGTGATATATTTTTTTATTTATTATATAAACTTTTTGACATATACCAATTACAAAAAAAAATTGTTCATTTATGTTAGATGTTATGATATAATGTCAGTTAAAATAAGTTTTATAAATTTTGTTTAGGATACTTAACTTTAGACCCTTTCTTTTTACTGGAGATATCTAGTTTTAAAAGTACACTATTCTATTTCATTGTTATCGAATATTTGGTCTTTCCGCGGTGTTTATTAGAAAGGGTATTAATATATGATCATTTGTTCCTTTTTATATTTTCTAAATATAGGTAGTTTCAAATAATGTTAAGAGTATTGTGATGCCAACGTAATCAGGAATTGTGAGATGACTTTGGGTAATAACTTTATAAATAATGAAACAAAAAAAAAAATCGTGCTTCTGATGGGGAAGATAGTAATAGAATATAAGTAATGAAACTACAAAAAAATACGTTTAAGATTTTTTTTTTTTTACACTTTCCAAAATAGAGTATAGTCCCTGTTAGCTATTATAACTTCGGAGAAAACATGCTAAAGTTGGAGGTTAGGGTTTATTATTATGTTGATTTCGTTATTTATTTTGTTTAGCTAGTATAGAATTTTCAATTTTGAGCTTTTATATGATAATTAAATAACCTGCTTGTAAGGACATCGAGTCACGTAAGGTTAGACAACACGTACTCTGTGTGAAAGGGGTTTTCGTATTTTATGTTTTTGGAGATATTATCTAAAATAGACCAAGAATATTTTTTAGTATGGATCAAAAAATTGTGTAAGCAGTTGTATAGTTACATTTTAAGAAAATAAGAATAAGAATGGATGTAGAAAATTATAACTATTGAGTCATTAGTCAGGAAGGAGGGTAAATTAGGGTATATATTAGTAAGTATAGAGTTAAACAAGTGATTATATGTATAAATATGTGAATTAAATCCTTCATAAATG
Source organism: Trachelipus rathkii (assembly GCA_015478945.1). Classification (NCBI taxonomy): domain Eukaryota; kingdom Metazoa; phylum Arthropoda; class Malacostraca; order Isopoda; family Trachelipodidae; genus Trachelipus; species Trachelipus rathkii. The sequence goes on along the minus strand of JABUQX010082712.1, from coordinate 5,228 downwards.
GTATTAAAATAGTAATGTATAAAAGATAAAGTTATACAAAGAACGGATGTGCACTGAAATAGAAATTGACCTTGATGTGCTATGAATTTGTTAATTTGTTAGGTGGTTGTAAAGCAAAACAGAGCTCTAGTTCAAAATACTTGTTAACTCTATACAGACTTAGTGTGTGGGAGCGCGCCAAGCTTTTTATTAGGGAGTAGTGTAACTGAGGAGATTAGCAAGACCTAAACCTCTAGTTCTTTTCACTCAACCTTACGATATACCCTCTACCTCACTCTGTGATATGTCTTAGGGTAACACTGTATCGTTTAGTAGGAATATATAATAAATGAGTGACAATTAGTTTGTACTGAGATAGATAGTAACAAAGTATAGTGCGTTAACATGAGAGATATATTAATGGTGTTTTATTTATTTTCTTGAGAACCTCACCCAATATAAGGAGAGTTCACAGCTCGTGGGGAGGACATATGATATTATGAGACTCATAGAGTAACAAGTGTGATTCTTTTTTTTCCTGTTATTTTGAACTAATTTAGACGAGAATATATCAAGAAAAAAATTTATGTCTGGTGATACAGTATTGTATGATAAGTTGTATCACAATTTATACTGTTCTTTCTAGAACATTGAAATACCAGATACAATTTAGCACCTGGATTTAGGTGATAATAAGAAAAGAAAGAAGAATTAATTTTGTATTTGGTTTTATGGATTTGCAACAGGCGTATGATAAGATTAATTAGGGAAGCTCTGTTCACGGCAAGTGTGAATTTAAGTGTAGTGCTCTGAATGGAAGCCACAAGTAGCATGTATGCACTGATAGTGAAAAGGAATGTGTGAGAAAAATAATGGGGATGAAAGTGGTTGGTTTTAATAGTTAAAAAGCGTAGTGTAGAACGAGTATGTTTGGGTAGTGTTCCTTTTGTTTAGGAAATTTAAGTAGTAATTGGTATGTTGATGGGTTTATATTTAAGACATTCTAGTTATTCTTTCTGAAATTTAAGGGTGTATTTTTGTAATTTGATATGTATTTGTATGAGAAACTAGCAAGAGTTTAAAAGAGGATGTGATAGCAGATGGGAAAATTAGTTATTATTGAGTTTGTGAGGATGGAACATTAGAAGCAGTGTAGGGTGAACGATGTTTTACACTCAGACAAACCTACCTCTTTCTCATTCATGTCATTTCTATAATTTCGCCGTGTTATTATAGAATGTAGGATTAGATAATAATGAATGAGAGGTTTCGACCTGAAGGATTGGTCCATAGAGGGAATTTAGGCAAGAAGTGTGTAAAAGGGAAAAAGGTATTTTGAAAGTAAAAGTAGTATTATTGGAAATCGGGTTCATGTGAGTGAGGGACAGTCCTTGGTATGGATGTGAGTTATGTTTGAACTTGTAAAGGTAAGCAGCAGTGGTTCGAGCATTATAAAGTAGGAGTAACCTGCGTATATTAATATTCTAAGTGGATTTCACCCCATGATGTGTGAACTCAAGACTAGTCTTATTGCAGGGAAGCGGAGGTATTATGATGGAGAATTTTCTAAGAGCAGCCGAGATGCATCTCAAACTCTCCTTTTGATCGCGTACCCCAAAGATGAAAATAATTATAAAGTTGTTACCCCTGTTAGGCCAAAAAGTTATAATGTAAACTATAAATGGGCACCTGATCTGGCCTGCGGTATACGTAGAATCTCACTATACGGATTATATCGACTAAAGTGGAGTCGCAATCTTCTGCCTCAGCTCCCTACTGCTCACTCACACCGCATTCCTTATATGACATCTTCATCCAGTAAAGTACACTCGTTTCTGGCTAAATACCTATCTAGCTTTTTGGTACGTTACCCCCATAGTATCACGTTGGATATATCCCTCTTCTATTGAAGAGAAAACCACTAGAATATGATAGAAGTGTAAGGTAGGAACTAGTTACTATAGTGTAAATGGTAGTGAAGGTGGCTGGATATTGCAATCTCGGTGATGAGTGGAACTTTATTTTTCCGGGGGTGATATTATTAAAACACTAATACCGGCGGGGATAAGTGAACTAATTAATAATATATATATAATATATAATATATTAATATAATATATATACCTATATATTATATATATATATTATATTATATAATATTATATATTAATATTATATAATATATATAACTCGATATATATATATATTATATTTGAGAAACTTGATTCCAGGACCTTAACTTGGGTAGATCAGAAAAATTAAACTGCAATCATTATTATATAAAGTATTTGCCATTATTCCTGTAGATTCGAATTATTTATGTTATATTGTTCTTCCTTATCGTGCTATCATCATACTATCTTCATATTCACTCATCTACTACAATCTCTTTCTCAAATCTGCATTACTCATCTCTCTCTCTCATACTGCTCTTATTTATACTAATTTAATTATACAAAAATATATATCTTAATGTATAATTATCACTATAATCATATATATTATATATAGATGTGTCACTAGTGAGTAGTATACTGTTTAATGGATATTAATATAATATTATATATATATATATATATATTATATTAAAAGAATATATATATATATATATATATAAAATAAATATATATATATAATATATTATAAATATATATATATATATATATATAGTATAAGTGTAAAATTAACAAATTAATTACTCATTCTATAATTTAGTCAAATGTGGCATACGACTTTTTTTTTTGGGACGCATAGGTGTTGATAGCTTTATTCTTCATTTCTCATTTTGTCCACTGTTTTATCACCTTCAAATTGTATCATTAACAACAGGAATGTAAAGTTTCTTGTCCCAACGATTTCTGAGCTTTGTCATTATCCTATTCATGGTGCAGAAAGATCGTTCCACACACACTGGCAGTTGAAATAGGTACACAATATACATTCAGCAATTTATTTTTTAAATTTTTTTCATAAATAAAAATATACACATCTTTAAAATAAAAAATTACAACATCTTGTACTAGATACGTTTAACTTAATTTGCGGGCAACATGTGTGTAAGAATAGTATAAGATTAATACAATTCGGACAAAGCTTTAAGGCATCAACTTTCATAATTCCAAACAGATGGCAAAGTTCTTTCTACTTCATCATTTTCATTCATTTGAACAAAATGTATGAAGTTTTCACCAAAATATGCACATAGCTGTATTAATCTTATAGCTTTTATCTCAGTTAAATCTATTGTTTCTATTTTCAGATTACTTAATTCTTTCTCATCACATACATCTTGCAATTTCTTTAAACATTTTATCTTTTCTCAGACGTTTAAGTTAAAATTTAACTGCTAAAATATTGGAAACAAAATAATTTTCAAGGCCTTTAAATTTTTTATACTAGCAGTTTATTTATCAATTCATTTTCATGTTTAACTTCATGATTGTTTCTAAATGGCCAACTGTATTCCAGAAATAAGCTGGGGAAGAGATGAGAGTGTAAAAGTTCTTTTTAGGAACGGAACCTTACTTAAATTTGACAAGGCACTCAGTGTACATCTAAAATAGCCAAACTCACTATAAAACTGATTAAGATTCATTTCTAAAAAGAATACCACCAGATAAACCTTCTAAATCGGCACCATCCTTGTAAATGTTATTCACATATCACTATAAATATAATGATATGATAAACATTAAAATATAAAATTTCGTTACTGTACGATAATTTGCTAGCCAACGGGTATCTCCGTGCAACTTCGAATCTTTTAAGAGCAGGGCTCTTCTTTACGTGATTTTTGTAAATTTTCATGCCTATCTATTCTGTTTCTCTGTCTTAGTCGAGGAACCTAAATGTATAAAAGTCTTGTAAGATTAATCTTTATAACTAAACAAGTATATTAATAAAGCTCCTTACTTATAATCATTATAGAAACTTTTTTATGGAATTTAAGTGATACGGCAAGCGATATAAAATACGTTGATGAGTACCTTATCCTAAATGAATATAGGGTAAATTATCAATATTATTACATTTCTCAGAAATTGGGTTGTCCGATCGTCGGATTTTATTAACTACCATACTAGAAATTTACGCTATATATATATATAATATATATATATATATATATTATAAAATGAAAGGAGTAAATAGGGCAAACCAATTCTTTAATAATCGGAGTCAGGGCATTTATCTAAAAATTAATAGACGAATCAATAGCTATATAAATCAATGTTTTCTTACATCTCATTGATTTACCGTAATATTCAAGTATTTTATAGAGGTGGGTAAGACGCGTAGACAGGGCAGTTTTTCCAATCTTTAAGTCATCACTAAATTACTTTATTGGACTATTCTGCACTGCTCTAGATTTCTTTCCTATAATCTTATCCTAATCTAAATATACTCAATTTAAATCTATCCAATAGTGCTACTTCTAACATTTTATCATCTCATTAACTTCATAAATACTATGGATGCTGGTTATGTAATACTACATATTAAAGACGATAACTTTAAATCTCTCATGATGATATTAATATTGATACTTGAATTATTTATTATTCGTGGTAATTCAGTCTGCACTATTACAGTATATATATATAATGTAATATCTTAACCACTATAGTACCCCTAATATAATATCTGATATATTCTATTCGTACTGTTGTCTCATAAAGGATCTTGTAACACCATATATAATAGATACTAAGGCTAATTTAATAACTTCTGATAGTACGGTTATATATTAATTACTATTATGTATATATTTATAGTATGTATCTCGATCTATATATCTAACTGGAATTGAGATACTAGGTTATATAAAATACTAATCACAGAGTACACATCAAAGAAGTTAAAATTTGTGTTGTTTTATTACTAAAATCCTACGAACTAATGCCTCATATTTGGTGGATGAGATTTCTTTTTTTAGCTAAAAAATATTCCTTGGAAAAATCGCTGAAAAAGCTTCTCTGTTAACATTTTTTCTCACTTTCACTCTGTTTAATCAATAGATCATAAAATAGAATGATATAAATAATAAGAATAATTCAATTTAATATCTATAAGCCCTATGAATAAATAAATTAACTTAATAGTAAGAAATTATTAACTATATGAATAAGAAAAGCAGTCAATAATTATAATATTATCACGCGACAAGGACCATTACTGCGTTAGATACGCTGGTGTTTGAAAATAGAGAATGCACACTCTCTAAGCCACAACAAGTGTGTTTTTAATTCGTG
>JABUQX010082711.1:12500-25208 GCA_015478945.1 Trachelipus rathkii | reverse complement strand
GTAGCCCGTTCAATGAGTCATTAACCTCTTTCGTTAGTTACTTGAACTTGCTTCTTTGCGACTAGTGAAAATATAAAGAAATAGGCCTCATAAGCGTTGTAATTTATAAAAAATATAACATATTTGTATTAAAATTCTAAATTGACATATCCTATTATTTTCAACAATAATATATCTACTCGGGTGTCCGTGAAAAGAAATTTCCCAGTTTTCAAATGCTTTATTATAAACAGTATAATATTTTTGTATTCTTGAAGGTCCGATCATACATCACAGTGAAAGGTCATTGAACCCAGAGTTTTTTCCTACATATGTTCAATATGTGCCCCTTCGTTATAGGGGATAAATCAGCCATAATCCAATTCTCCAAACATTGTTTAACCGATCCGGAGTATGGAAGGAACGGCATGTTTCACTTCTGCGTTTCATACTCTGCGTAATAATTTGGGAGCCCATAGGAAGAAATCGCATGGGCGTTAAGTCCGCGGATCCCGGGGGGGGGGGGCGGCCAGAACACTATAGAGCCTGCTGTCGTCTGGACATTAATGACCAAACCAAAATCTTGGGATAAGTCGTTCACCACGCTCGCACTATTTGACTCCAATGTGGAGGGGCTCCATCTCTATTGCTGCCGATAAAGTTTTCCGCCTCCCCCCCCTAATAATTGTGGAAAGGGCATTTGTTGGAAACTATCGAGATAGGCGACCGCCTGTTACGGTTTGCTTCTCGCGAAATAGAAAGGTCCGTAGACTGGCGTCGGAAATATGGCGCAGAAAAGTTAAACCTTTGGGGAATCTACGTTCGTGTTCTAGCAAGTTCATACGGATTTTCAAGACCCCAGATACGAAAATTATGGGCATTCACCTTACCCCTGAGATAAAAGGTGGACTCATCGCTAAACACTACACGATCTAGAAGGTCATCGTCTCGACCTAACACTGCACAGGCAAAGGTAAACCGTAGAGCATAGTCGTCGGGCTTTAAAGCATGTACAAACTGCAACCGGTATGCACGCATGTGTAAACGTTTCCTTAACACTTTCCACACCGTCGTTTTTGGCACCTTCAGTTCGTGACTTGCTCTCCGAACGGATTTCTTAGGACTATGAAGGAACGAGGCCCTGATACGGTCCACATCCTGTACAGTCACTTTGGGCCGTCCTGTACTTTTGCCTTTACAAAGACATCCATTAGTTGCAAATTGCCTATACCATCGGCGAATGTTTTTGCCATATGGAGGGTCACATTGGAACCGTAAACGATACGTACGTTGAATCGTAACAACAGATTTACGCTTAGCAAATTGTAGAACACAGAAAGCTTTACGTTCAGGACTCGCCATTGATAGTATATGGCGCCACACACTAGAGAAGACTACATCTGAATGCGCGCATGCGCGTATGTCGACCTATCAGGAACTCGTTTTCATATTCGAAACTATGCAACTTACTCTTCACTTTGATGTTTGATATGATATGGATATTGTATATTATGCTGTGATAATAAAGCATTGAAACTGGGACATTCTTTTACGAACACCCGGTATTGAGTATTAATTTATAAGGTATTTACGCTTTGGAAGTATTCTTCGGTAAGCGGCAAAAGCATCAGCTATAGGTTCAAAGCCTAATTAATTTGTCTGATAAGCTTTATTGTCATTTTTAATATTTTTAGGGATATTTATTATAATAAAAGAAAATTAACATAATTAAAACTATTCCTACATCTTGTGAGAACGGTTTAACGTACGATTAACGTTAACTTCCGTTATATTCTTACCGATAAACGCTTTAATATTAACCGTCCGTTAATTATTTTTTGTTATCGATTAAAAATTAACGGTCGTTTAACTTTCTCATAACGGTGGCCCACCCTTTATATATATATATATATATATATATATATATATAATATATATATATATTATATATATATATAATATACTATATATATATATATATATATATATATAATATCTATACTATATATATATATATATATATATATATATAATATATATCATATTATATATATATATATAATATATATATATATACAAAGGTGGGCATTAACAGCGTTAAAACGTTAATCCGGTTAATTAACTCGTTATCTTTTTCGTTAACTTTTTGAACCGAATTTCGTTAATTTTAAGAAAAAAAAGTACGGACTATTAAACGAGTTAAAATTTTCCCCTACATCCGTTAACTTAACTATTACCTTAATTTACGAGTTTATTAAATATTTTCTTATCAGATTAAATTGGATTAGATTCGATTTCGATAACAAACTTATTTTTTCCAAAATTTCCTAAACGCTCCTCACAATGGGCTCAAATGTGTTTTATTCTTAGCACGGTTATTATCCGCGTTTAGAATGTTTGGACGTTTTTCTTTTGCTGATTCTCATTTCTTAATTGGTTCGCTGAAGAAAAAAGAGATAGTGACTGTTTGGCCAACCGTTTCAATGATCATTAGCTCTTTTCGTTAGTTAACTTGAACTTAGCTTCTTTGCGACTATGAAAAAATTATAAGAACTAGGCCCCCCGCCCCCTTTCCCCAAAAAAAATAAAAAGCCCGCCGTTTTTTGTAGATTTTTTTATAAAAAATAATACATATTTGTATTAAAATTCTAAAGTTGACATATCCTATTATTTTCAGCAATAATATACTAACTCGGGTGTCCCGTAAAAGAATGTCCGCAGTTTCAAATGCCTTTATTAAACAGTATAATATTTGGGTAATTCTTGAAGGTCCGATCATACATCAAAGTGAAAGGTCAATTGAAACAGAGGTTTTTCCTAATATGTTCAATATGTTGCCCCTTGTTTATCGGGATAAATTCAAAGCAATAATCCAATTCCTCCCAAACATTGGTTAACAGAACGGAGTAATGGAAGGAACGGCATGTTCAATTTTCTTTTTCATCTTCCCCTTATTTTTTGGGCAGCCCCATAGGAAGAAATCGCATGGCGTTAAGTCCGGGGACACGGGGGGGGGGGGGGCCAGATATATAGAGCTCTGTCGTCTGGACCATTATGACCGTTCAACCACGCTCGCACTATTTGACTCCAATGTGGAGGGGCTCCATCTTGCTGCCATATAAAGTTTACCGCTTCATCCTCTAATAATTGTGGAAAGAGCCATTGTTGTAACATATCGAGATAGGCGACCCCTGTTACGGTTGCTTCTGCGAAAAAGAAAGGTCCGTAGACCTGGCGTTGGGATATGGCGCAGAAAAAGTTAACCTTTGGGGAATCACGTTCGTGTTCTACAAGTTCATGCGGATTTTCAGACCCCAGATACGAAAATTATGGGCATTCACCTTACCCCTGAGATAAAAGGTGGACTCATCGCTAAACACTACACGATCTAGAAGGTCATCGTCTCGACCTAGCACTGCACAGGCAAAGGTAAACCGTAGAGCATAGTCGTCGGGCTTTAAAGCATGTACAAACTGCAACCGGTATGCACACATGTGTAAACGTTTCCTTAACACCTTCCACACCGTCGTTTTTGGCACCTTCAGTTCGTGACTTGCTCTCCGAACGGATTTCTTAGGACTATGAAGGAACGAGGCCCTGATACGGTCCACATCCTGTACAGTCACTTTGGGCCGTCCTGTACTTTTGCCTTTACAAAGACATCCATTAGTTGCAAATTGCCTATACCATCGGCGAATGTTTTTGCCATATGGAGGGTCACATTGGAACCGTAAACGATACGTACGTTGAATCGTAATTACAGATTCACACTTAGCAAATTGTAGGACACAGAAAGCTTTACGCTCAGGACTCGCCATTGTCAGTATGTGGCGCACGCACTAGAGAAGACTACATCTGAATGCGCGTATGTCGACCTATCAGGAACTCTCGTTCTGGCGCAAGTGCATATTCGAAACTATGCAACTTACTCTTCACTTTGATGTTTGATATGATATGGATATTGTATATTATGCTGTGATAATAAAGCATTGAAACTGGGACATTCTTTTACGGACACCCGGTATTGAGTATTAATTAATAAGGTATTTACGCTTTGGAAGTATTCTTTGGCAAGCGGCAAAAGCATCTGCTATAGGTCAAAGCCTAATTAATTTGTCTGATAAGCTTAATGTCATTTTTAATATTGTTAGGGATATTATTATAATAAAAGAAAATTAAACAATAATTAAAAATTACTCCATATTGTGAGACGGTTAACGTTAACGATTAACGTTACTTCCGTTAAATTCTTTACCGATAAACGCTTTAATGATTAACCGTCGTTAATATTTTTTTGTTAACGATTAAAAATTAACGACGTTAACTTTCTCATTAACGGTGCCCACCCTTTGTATATATATATATATATATATATATTATATATATATATATATATATATATAATTATATAATTATATATATATATATATATATATTATATATATATATATATATATATATATATAATATAAAATAAATAAATTATAATAAATATATATATTTATATATATATATATATATATATATATATATATATATATATATATATATATATATATATATATATATATATATATATATAAAGGTGGCACCGTTAATGAGAAAGTTAACGTCGTTAATTCTGAATCGTTAACAAAAAAAATTAACGGCGTTAATCATTAAAGCGTTTATCAGTAAAGAATGTAGCGGAAGTTAACGTTAATCGTTAACGTTAACCGTTTTCAAAATATATATTTTATTTTTATTTGTTTTTTTACAGTTATCGCCACCACTCACGGGCAGAGCCCTTTTCAAGGAGGGGGTGTTGCAAGCCAAAATTTCTCCGTTAGCGCAATTAAACGAGATGAGCATAAGAACGACAGGCTTTAAAGTGAGGGAGATTAAATTCAGCATGGAAACATGAGAGATGGAAGATAAAGTTCCACAGAACAGTGGTGGCAGGAAAGAAGGAAGCACCGCAGCGAACTAGCCTGGAGTTACCAATATCTACACAAAACTCTTGCGCAGATGCAGCACCCCTTGTGCTACGAGGGCGTCGTAAAGGTGGTGGTACGCGAGTGGTAAGTTTCCTTGAACACCTACCGCTGCAATACCTATAGAAAAGAGATAAAGCACCAACATCGCGCCGCAAAGATAAAGGGTCAAGTGAGCTGGAAAGTACATAACAGTTTATAAGCCTTTTGGCTTTGACTCGACCCTTTTCCAAAAGCCGGGTGAAATCAGAGCGCCCACAGTATGAGAAGCAGTACTCTATACAAGGGTGGATGAGACCCTTGTATGCTGGAGTAACTGAGAAGAGGAAAAAAAGTCTCGCAGTCTAAACAGAACTCCCAGTTTCTTTGAGGCCGCCCTAGCAACCGTTGTGATATGAGGTTTCCAAGACATTTTTTTTGTTTGTTAAGGCCAAGGATGTTTATATTGTCAACAGGAGAGACGAGAGAACCGTCAAAAGAGATAGGAAAGTTAGAAGGTATTTTAGAGAGGGAAATTTGTAGAAGTTGAGTTTTTAAAGAATTGAATTTCACAAGGTTGAGAGAACCCCACCTGCAAATTCTATCTAGATCAGCGAGAATAGAATCGGTAAGATTAAGACGAGAGGCAATTCTAGAAGTAAAAGATGGAGCAGAATTGAAATGAGTTGAAGAATGAAGGGTCGGGTCATCGGCATGTGAGTGGATAGAGTTAGATGTGCAGGTGAGTAGATCATTAATGAAAAGTAGGAATAAAGTAGGAGATAAGACGAAACCCTGAGGAACACCACTATTGACAGAAAAAGAAGAAGAAGTCGCTCCATCAACCAGAGCCGATGTTTAGCGACTTGAAAGAAAGCCAGACATAACTAAGCAAAGAGAAGGAGGAATACCAAATGAGGGGAGCTTGGAGAGCAATGATGCGTGCCATACCCGGTCAAATGCTTTGGATAAGTCAAGCGCCACTAAGCAAGTCTGCCCGTAGTTCCTAAGAGAGGAAAACCATAAATCGGTTAAATAGGAAAGTATATCGCCAGTAGACCTTCAACACCAAAAGCCGTACTTGCGATCGGAAAGAAGATAATGAGATTCCAGATGTGCTAAGAAGTGAGAGTTGAGAAGGGTTTCAAAGATCTTAGATAGAATACAAGTGAGAGCTATTGGACGATAGTTAGAAGGATCAGAGCGGCTTCCTTTTTTTGGAATAGGTTGGACATGTGCGTGCTTCCAACACTGAGGGAAAATGCTAGTATTAAGACATAGAGAATATAGTTGAACGAGGGGCGGTGTCAGCACGTAAGCACATTCCCTCAAAACTCGGGTTTTTTCCAACCCTGTGTTAAACATTACTAAACCGAGTAAAGACAAACACATTTTGAGCGACTGAGAGGAGAGTTAAGGAAATTTTGGAAAAAAAAGTTTTATCTCTATAATTATCGAAATCGGAATCTAATACAATTTATAAATCTGAAAGAAAATATTTTACATAAAGCGTAAATTAAAGTAACGGATAACGGATGTAGGAGAAATTTTAAATCGTTCCAAATAGTCCGTTATTCTTTTCGAAACTTAAGAAAGCGTAAGTTAACGAAAAAATAAACAAAGTTAATTAACGGATTAACGCTTTAACGCGTTTAATGCCCACCTTTGTATATATATATATATATATATATATATATATATATATATATATATATATATTATATATATATATATATAATAGTGAGTGAAAAATAAATTTTTTATCATATATATATATATATATATATATATATATATATATATATATATATATATAAATAAATTATATATATATTATAATAAAACAAAAAATAATAATTAAATTTATTTAATAAATATATATATATATATATATATAATATATATATGAATATGATATATATATATATATATATATATATATATATATATATATATATATAAACTCGCGGACAAATTTAATGCATCACCCGTAAATATAATGTAAACTCTTTCATTTTTGGAAATGTAGAGCTAGGGTTTGGTTTTACCTAACTTTGGAGTGTATACCGTATGTAACTACACCGTGTATGGAACTAAATGGCATAATAAAGACAACAACCAAATTACGAAGTCCCGAAAGTACGTTCATAGGAGAACAAGATGGGATGGCAAGACACCAACCAACTAACGAAACAAACCCTATGCTGTAAGTCGTAGCTTGACAAAGACTGTCACAATGGAAAGACATCGTCAGAGAAGAGGAACATGACATAGGAGTTATCACACTGCCGGAAGCAGGCCATTCTCAGAGACAGGTGGCTCAGCAACTCAGGGTAAACCAATCGACGGTCAGTCGAATCCTTCGTCGGTTCAGGGAGACTGGCAGCAACCGTAGACGACATGGTCAGGGTCGCCCGAGGGCGACGTCCGAGAGAGATGACCTCCATCTGGCAGTGCTTCGTGATCGTTTCCAAACAAGCGTACAGCTACAACACAGGCTCCGTGAGGTCAGACATGTGCCCATTTCCGAACGTACAGTGAGAAGACGACAGAATGAACATGGAGTACTTATTACAAGGTCTGCCATCGGCCCTCTCCTGATCAGGGAACATCGGGTTGCAATTTCATTTTTCAAAAGCGTATGGAGATTGGACACTCACAGTTGAGTCGAGGTTCACACTACATGGACCAGATGGACGTCAGCGAATTTGGAGACGTGCAGGTGAGTACTTTTCTGCTTGCAATATCTCCCAAAGGATTCCTTTTGGTGGTGATTCTCTGATGGTGTGGGCAGGCATTTTTTTTTGGGTGCTCGCACGGCAGTGCATGTCATGAGCAGAGGAACGCTAACGGCTAAAAGGTATGTGGAAGACATCCTCCAAGAGTATATAGTGCCTTTCGCGTCCTTCATTGGCGTCCATTTTTGTTACTCCATGACAAAGCCACACAGCACACTGCACAGGTCGGTCCAACGGTACCTACAACAGGTAGGGATCAGACTCCTGGCCACTTCTGCGAGGAGTCCGGACATGAATCCCATTGAACATGTTTGGGATTTGTTGGGTAGGCGTGTTCGAGCCCGTGAACATGCTTCGTCCACACTCAGGGAGCTTGCAAACGCTTTGACAACATCCCGCAGGAGACCATCTCCAAGATCATTTCATCAATGCCGAATCGCTTGGAGGAAGTTGGAAGGGCCAGAAGGGGTTACAACCCATGATTATGACACCTTTATGCTGCATTCACATTGTAATTGTAGATATTTGTTGTTGATTAATAAAACCATCATATCCATATTTTTTTTGTTTTCTTTATTTTGCCATTTAATTCCCTACACACTGTCGTTACATACGGTTTATACATTTATAACCCTGTGTAACACTCCCAAGTTAGGTATGATAATGAACCAAATAAAACCAAATCCTAGCCCTACATTTCCCAATATGAAAGTGTTTAAATTATATTTACGGGTGATGCATTAAATTTGCCGCGAGTTTGTTTATATATAATATATATATATATATTATATATAATATATATATATATATATATATATATATATATATATATATATTCTATATATATATATATTATATATATATATATATATATATATATATATAATATATATATATATATATATATAATATATATATATATATATATATATATATATATATATCACTCTCTCTATAAAAAAAATCACACACGCGCAAGTGATCGTGAGGCTACCTCTTTGGCGTACCCCCAAGTATCACTCTGCGTACCCCCCGGGGTACGCGTACCCCACTTTGGAGACCACTGATCTACATCACCCGCGTCATTAAATAAAGATGAACTAGAAATAGAAGTGCTTAAATACCTTACGGATAACGACAGATCCCTAGAGTCACTTAATAGGTATCCTTGTGTTAAAAAAGTCTTTTTGCACTACAATACTCCACTACCTTCATCGGCCCCTGTAGAAAGGTTATTCAGCTTTGCGGGTCACATTCACTCTCCCAAGAGATCAAAGCTATCTGATAATATGTTTGAAAGGCTAGTCATTCTTAAAGCTAATTCTGCAATCATTAAATGTTTTATTTTTTTTTAATATTTTTTGTTTTTTGTTATTAAATAAAATGCTTATGTCTTTACTTTTTAATTTTGTTTTGTTTTATTTGGTTCCAGAAAATTATTATCATTTTATTAATAAGTGATTAACTATGCTTAAATAGATAATTGATCATTATTATTATTATTATTATTATTATTATTATTATTATTATTATTATTATTATAATGCCATTATTATTATTATTATTATTATTATTATTATTATTACTATTATTATTAATAATATCTACTCTTAGTACTTTACATACCAATAATATCAAACAATATTGAAAGAAGATCGGCTAGCTAGGGTTCAAAGGCACGCACGGTTAAGAGATAATCTTCTACTTTATTAATAAAATAAATTATAACAAATTTTAAATATGGATAATATTGTATCACTAAATTCCATAAATGTATATCATTTATTGCACTAACTTTATATAATGAAACTTAAAATAGATAAAAATTTTAAAAACTGTATATTTCTATTATTTGGTCAATGATAGTAATGTAAATTGCAATTTTTGAATAAAAGTTTAAAACTGTTAGTTAATCCAATGATTTAATCTTCAGCAGTAAATATGTATATGATTATGTACAACAAAACTGTAAACTGTTAATAAAGCCCGAAACCTGACCGAAAGTAACGCGTTTACATTAACGAGTAACGGTACGCTTCAAAAATTTTAAATGTAACATTGTAATTCGATAACGCTACCCCCTTTTCTCTCAGTAACGAGTAACGTAACGCTAACGCTAATTTCATGTAAAGATTTGCCTATCTCTGTATATATATAATAATAATATATATATATATATATATATAATATTATATATATATATATATATATATATTATATATATATATATAATATAATATATATATATATATATATATATATATATATGTATATATTATAATTATAATATAATATATTATATATATATATCTATATATATATATTATATATATATATATATAATATATATATATATATATATATATATATAATATATATATATATATATATATATATATATTATATATGTGTGTATATATATATATATTAATATATATATATATATATAGTATATATATATATATATATATTATAATATATATATATATAATATATATAGATTGAGATGTTTATTTATATATTACATATATTATATATATTGATATATATGTGGTTCAATCGGTAGAGCGATAGAGTCGCATGGCAAAGGTGCGGGTTCGATCTCTAGTCCGAATCCAGTGATGTGTGAAATACCTAGAGAAGTTTCCCCTCCTAGAATAGGGCTATGCCGTGAGATTGATCTTTTAATATATATATCTATATATATATTATATATATTATATATATATATATATATATAAATTATATTATATATAATATATATATTATATATATATAATATATATATATATTATATATATATAATATATATATATATATATATATATATATATATTAATATATATATATATATATTGTGATGGATATTAAAACGCATTTAATCGAATGTTTTTACGATTTAATTATTTTTAGCGTTATTTTTTATTAACTTTTTAAATTCGTTAAAGATATTTCGTAAAACACCCTTAAAAATTAAACTTTGTACCTGTTATAGAATATTGATCACTGTTTTGGCCTCACTAAATGAATTCAAAAGTTCAAGATTTCATTCTATATTTTACAGGGCATATTTTTTGTATTTAATGAATGAATCACCAATGTCATTTTCCTAAAGCATGCTTCTTTTTCTGCCTCTCTTTTTCTCTCTCTGAGTTGAACACTCAGAAGACGTATGGTCTTTATGGCATCACTACCTGTGGATCTCAAAATTTATACTTTCCGAAGGCTTCATCCACTTTGGTAAGCCTTTTCGTTCCTGTTTTTCCACTAGCAGACCCCCCACCCCTTCCTGCTGAAACGTGCTCTTCGTTCTCATTTAACCTGTTTCCGAATGGAAAACCCTTCTCAACCCTCTACATCATCCTATTGCTTTTGCCTCCGTTCTTTCCAAAGTTCCCAAGAAGATTCATTGTCCGCTGATTCTCTCTCTCTCTCTCTCTCTCTCTCTCTCTCTCTCTCTCTCTCTCTCTCTCTCTCTCTCTTCTCTCTCTCCTCTCTCTCTTCTTCTCTCTCTCTCTGATCTTCCTTCCCGGTCGTTCTGTAGCAGCAAGTTGCCCAAAGGTCGCGCATTTATCCTTTGAAACTATTATAATGGTGTTCTCATGGATGGTCTGTCTGTCCTATCCCCAATTCTTTCTATTTTCCATCAATGACTTTCTATCTGTTGCTTCATCTTTCCATTCTATCGCTGACGCTTCTACCCTTCATTTACTCCTCTCATTTGAAAGATCGCTAAACTCAAACTTTCAATAGCTTGGTTTAGGAGGCCCATCTTGTAACAATTTTCTCAGGCATTTCTTTTTGGTGCGAGAAAACATGGTTGTTTTCAAGGCTCCTCAAAAACTCAGTTGTTTCATCTTTCCGACAAAAATCTCAGTTTCCTTCATATATCAATAAAATCTCCTTCAGAACTGTAATTTCTTTTTTGAAAAGACACAAACAACTCAAGCCTTCTAACTCCTTTTCTGAATATTCTTTTTATTTTACTTTCTCTTTCGATCTTTCTTAGAAAGAACACATTATTATTCTTTAATTAAACAAGCTTCTAAGATGCTAAGTGTTCCGAGGCGTCCTCAGAACTTCTCAATTGCTCACTCTGCACAACGGCGGCGTTGTTCGCTCTTGCATGGAGTACATATCGCATATGTGAGGGTGGTTCCACTCACACCGCATTTCTTGAATCGAATTCTTTTCGCCATATTAAACTCTCCCATCTCACTAACTTCGCTCTCCAATTTCTTTGCCTGATCATCTGAACTTTTTGCATCAACTACCTCCCTTATATTTTGTAATAGCAACAGACACTGATAGAACAAGGTAATTTCTGATAGTTTTATAATAGAAAGTTTAATTATAAATAGTATAATTTAATTTTAATGTCTTACCTTTTTATGATATAAATAGATGAGTGATGTTCTATACTCTTTATTTATATCTTCTCACTCAATGGTATATTCTTAGTGATATAACTGATTTGCTTACATGCGAGCCTTTATTATCACTTTCTTAGCAAAATGTGTAAATAGATGGAAATAGTATAGTAAGAAAGAAATGATAATGTAGATATATGAATTGTTTGATCAGTTATAGTGTGTAAGTGCTTTTATCTCTTTAATTTTAATCTTGTAGATATTATAGCTCACTCTTCTTTGTAGTATTTAAGTCTGAAATCTCTTACTATATTATTCTATTTGTCACTTCTTCGATCTTTATCACTATATTCTTCAAGTATCTAATCTTCAATCTTCTTCTTATTATATTTAATTATCACTCTTCTATATTATTATATTATATTTATTCTATAATTTAGTCAGATTTAATCATTGTTATATGCTTTATATAATACAAAATACAAATTCCTGATAGTCTGCAAAGATAAAGAAACATAAAATCTGCCGCATAGAAAAATGCCTTATCATTACTAATGCAATGACAAGGCATTTTTATTTACCATTCATCATTTTGAACTCTCTAATCTTATTCCTCCTCCAACGAGGAGAGCTCGTTCGACTCGTCAATCTACGCTGCTTTGCTTCGTC
>JABUQX010082711.1:0-7500 GCA_015478945.1 Trachelipus rathkii | reverse complement strand
CGCAAGACATTGTGATTTTTAGTGAAATTTAGTGAAAAATGGATACCACATGTAGACAAAAAATAAATTCCGCTAAAACTAATAAATAAAATACTGTATATAGCAAATAGTTTATAAATCCTAAAATAAAATACTATATCCTAAAATAAAATACTAAAATAAGCAAAATAGAAGAGAAATATGTGGAATATATAATAGTTTTATATACCTCCCCACTGAAGAGTTCGCAATAGAAAACACATTGCCAATTAAAAGAACTCAAAATTTTTCACAAATCAGATATTCCTCCGCACAGGATTCTTGACACTTTGGACAGCACGCCTGTCTAATAGGTTCTTTTCTTGACTCGAATTGGCTGAGAATTTCATTCTGTGAGGAGTCAAGTTCGAGGGATTATACCTGAAGTTGAAGGTCTGTACATCTACAAATAGCAGCTCATCACTATTACTCTTGAATAACTGAATTTGAACTGGGTGCCACCGGATCAAACTTGATCTGTATTTCATTGTTTGACCATCTTCTGAATTGGAGAGATTCACTGCTTTTTTCAGCATCAGCTTCTCCACTGGAGACAGAGTGGGTAATAGATAAATACAATGGGTAGAGATGACAAATAGAATAATGACAAGTTTGTCCATCTCCCCTTTTTAATAACACACTCCTGATCTTATCGTCATCACCAACAATGACTTCCAGAACTCTACCCAAAAGCCAGAAGGGTCTAGGTTTGTTAGGTGTGTGAATCAGAACTATATCTCCAACCTTTATTCTGTTGGTCCACTCTGACTGATAGAGATTTCTTTTGCTACTTGTCTGCGCAAATTTAATAGATGAAGACTCATACCATAATTCCCTGAAAGTCTCTAAAAACTCTTCCCTGAGCAGTTAGAGTTATGGCTAAATCTTGTTGTGAGGGAGGAAGTTTTTTCCATATTGGGGTGGAAACTTCATTGAATATGAGGTTTGAACTGCCATAAGGCTTCAAAAAGGAATTTGGAGCAATAACTTCCAAATCATTATCAGATGACCTATAGGTTAAAGGTCTTGAATTGATAACATTGGTGATATTTGAAATACTTGTTAACAGTTGAAAGTAGGTTAAGGTTGCTTACCTATAGTTTTATAGAGACATCCCTTAACTGTTCGTATCATTCTCTCCCACTGATCCCACCCAACTGGAATAGACTGGAATCTTGTAATGTTTTGATGTATTGATACGCCCATATGTTCGGGAACATATTGGAGACAAAGATTCTAAAGTATATTTCCACCTTGTGTGAAATTTCCATGGCCATTAATCTGAAAGTACAATGGACGGCTATGCATATTATATTTGGAACGTTGAATGAAAGTAAAAAGGATTCAGTGGACATATCTGGAAGGACATCAACATGAATAGCTCTGATATTAAGGCAGGTGAAAATTAATAGATACATTTTTTTGAAATTCCTTATCATTAATCTTTACAACGAGATGCCCTGTAAAGTCCACGCCAGTATGCTCAAAAGGACGCACAAAATTAACTATATGATGAGGAAGATTAGTCATTTTTGGATATTTAAAGGGTATACTGTTAAATTTTTTTGCATACTATACAGTCTGACAAAACATTTTTTACAGCCTGCCTGGCCTTGGTAATCCAGAAGCCATGAGCTCTGATGAAATTGATAGTGGTTTGAACACCCAAGTGTTGACATCTAGAATGAAAGTCTCTTATTGTTAATTTAGTGAGATGATGATCCTTGCCAAGAAGAATTGGATTTATCACATCATCATTATATAAAAGTGTCTTGGCAATTCTCCCTTTGGATCGGATTAGGCCTTTATCATCTATGAATAAGTTAAGTTGATTGACCAGCAGTGGAATTTCATCCTTTTTAGGATTTTGGAGAAATAATATCTCCTTAGAAAAACAATGCTGCTGCATTATCTTCAACCAATAGAGTTGGGCTTTCTGATCACAATCTTCATCCAGCCCCTTACTCCTGCTAATGAATTTGAATATTTTTGAAGTTACTTTATAAAGCCTATGCACACTTGAGTAATCTTTAAATGGTAACAAAGACTGTGAAACAACCACAGATGTGTGACATTGTAAAGTCTTTTCCTTATTGGCCTCAGACAAACATTTAAGTTTACTAATAGGCCATTGAGATTGATCCAAAAGAATCCAAGAAGGACCCTTTAGCCATAATGATAATTTTGAAAGAAAAGTAGAAGTTGTAACACCTCTGGTAATCAGATCTGCTGGGTTTTCAGCAGTATTAATGTAAGCATAAGAAATGGATACTTTGTACTCCTTGCTCAACTTAATTTTGATTTGATAAATATTCTTTGGTCTCATTATTTACAAAATATTTTATTTTTTGCTTTCCAAGATAGGAGCCATGAAAGGGACAATCTTGAGATTACAAATGACTTTATGTTTTTTGAACTGATATTTAGAAATTTCTGATAATTATTGATTTGATACACTTGAAAAATAAGAACACAGACAACAACTCCAAATGAGGGCAAAGCCCTAGATTTGAGAGGGGCCACCTTGAGCCTTTGAGAATATTTAAATGAGAAACCTTCGACCTCATATTAAACGACATAACCACTAACAAGAGGGATGAGGCATTCACAAAATTACAAATAAAGAGTTTGAGGAGAAGGTGAGAAAGCACAGCCTTTTCAATTTCAATATTATTATTTTTTAAATCTGAACATA
This sequence comes from Trachelipus rathkii, assembly GCA_015478945.1. Taxonomy (NCBI): domain Eukaryota; kingdom Metazoa; phylum Arthropoda; class Malacostraca; order Isopoda; family Trachelipodidae; genus Trachelipus; species Trachelipus rathkii. The sequence goes on along the minus strand of JABUQX010082711.1, from coordinate 4,787 downwards.
GTGAAGACCAGGAAACTAAAACATCAGCAGGGACCTTTTCATCCCAATCGAGACCTAATTGCCATAATTTCCTAATTAGTAACCGACCTCTTAAAGTTACGGGTAAAAAGATATTAAAGAGATCAAAAACCTTGGACACGCAGATAAACAACAATTCGTTTGGTATTTGCATCAGATTTACTGAAAATTTTGCTAGTTTTAACTTATCTGTAAAAGGATTAAAAAGATATCCAAGAACCTTATCTTCTGATTCCTGATGTTGAACTATTCTACCCTCTTCTTCCATAACAGTTCTTAATTGATCATTATTAGAGTCCCAACTTCTAAGATGGAAACCACCATCTTCCATTCTTTTGTTGCATTCATAATAAAGTTCTTTTAAATGTTGTAGATCATTGCCACTAATAATTAAATTATCAACAAAAAAATTATTTAATAGAATCTGAGTACATGCATCATCCTCATAAGAGTGAGCATGATGCTTAATGATATAATTGAGGATGAAAGGTGAGGATGTGAAACCAAAAACAATGGTTGAGTATCGATAAGCCTTTAATTGACCATTACTTTTCCAAAAAAAAGCAAAAGCGATTGCGGTCTTTGATAGATTTTAACTTAATCTGAAGGAAGGCTTGTTTAATATCCGCTAACATGACAAACTGATTTGATCTGAACCGGAATAAATGACCCAACAAGGAGGACATAAGATCTGGTCCCGTATAGGCTGCCTCATTTAGAGATGGTAAAGAATTAGTTTTAAGAGAACAGTTAAACACAGGCCGGACCTTTGTTGATACTTGTTCATCAGTTTTGATAACAGGTCTGTGAGGAACCCAAATATAATTTTTATACTCAGAGGGAGATACTTTGAACTCTTCAATAATACCATCAGCTAACTGTTGCTGAAAGACATCATCATAGGCTTTAACTAAATCTTTACTTTCCAAATTTTTATGAACTCTATTAAACATGCAAGAGCAATGTTATAGTATTGATTGGCCAACAAAGGAAGTTATATCTTCAATCCATGAAGATCTATGTGTATTTTTCCGTTCTTAAATCTTTATCACCACTTTTGAATTTTTTCAATCTGTCTTCAATCATCTTTCAGATTTATTATTTATATTCATACCTTCTATACCTTAAGGACTCGAATTTGAACATTGTTTTCTAATCCTATGCTCTACCTCACTGAATTACTTAAGATATGGCTTAAAGGATTAAAATAGGAATGTGTACGGGGTTTAAGACTGCATTAACTAAAGTATGGTTAACCTGCAATTGATTTTGATTTTGACATGAATGTGATTTTGATTTAGATTATGATTTTGAACAACTGATGGTGGATTTGAAACTCTTATTTGATTATTGTATATAAAATTAGTAATATTTCCAAATGGAATAATAGAACCATCTCTTAACTTAAAAGCAGATCCACTCATACATTTATTCAATTCTAGTTGAGGGAATACTCTATTAAATCAATGCCAATTAAGGCATCCAAATCGAAAAATGAGTTATTAGACTCTTTATAGCCAGAATCTGCCAATTTGTAAGATTTATTTTTTAAATTAATTAGAGCCTGATCTACGAACTTAATCTCGTAACTTAATTGAAGATCCTCATCAACCAAAAGAGGAAGGGTGAAACAAGACTGGTTCATATATACATCAAGAACAGTCTCTTTCAAACTGCGGGTGGTAACACCTAAATAGGTTTTTATATCGTATTGAGTGCTTTGATGATTCTCTACAGATATATTGAGTTTATCCAGCACTCTTTTAGAAAGGTAGGACCTTGGTGAGCACAGTCGACTAGCATCGAACTGAAGCCCGAAACTTTTCCCTCACCAAACCTTATAGTAATTGGTTGGAAAAAAATAAAAATTGTTGGTTCTTTGGATAAAACTCAAAGACATACATTTGTGAGGGTGGAACTTTTCCTTTGCTTACAAAGAGCTGTAATATGACTTCTTTTATTGCAAACTTGGCAACTAAAAGAAAGTTGCTCCTCAAGTCCAGGACACTGATCTGCAGTATGCTTAGTACTTGAACATTTGGGGCATAGATTTATTTCATTACACCTTTTAATTCTTAACTCATAGGTTTGATAAACATTGCAATTGTCATCACATGACCTTGGGATGAACAAAACTTACATGATTTTGAATAACCTTTGATTTTGGAAGTGGAAGAATCAATACTATGAGAAGCTTCATTTACACCAACTTCATTAGTATGAATTTTGAAATTCTGCAAGGCAGAATTGGAATCAGGCCTATTACTAGATTTTAAGGACTCATTCGTCCTTTCATTTTCATTATTTTTAAATTTAAATTAGGGCTTATCTGAAGTATTTACATTTTTAAATTTTGAATATGTATTATGGGGAGGGACTTGATTGAAATTATGATTTGACGTTTTAACAATATTTTTGATAACTTCATTATAACTATCGAATATTTGATTCAAATCAGCGGTAATCGTATTTCAACTTGCCCCGAGAGTAATTTCTATTGACTTTACCACATTAGGTAATTTGATTTAAAACTATGTGTGCTAAAGTACTACTGAATCCAGTAGCTCTCCTCAAGATATTTTGAGTTATTAACTCTCAAGTTCATATATTAATGTTCTGATATCATTTAAGTAAACCCTAGTGCATTATATGCTGGGTCAAATACTGGTTTTAAAGATATAATTTTTTTAATGATTTCATCCAATGAGAAATTTTTCGTTAAAAACTTCTTTGTCTAAAATTCAAGAGCTTTATATATAATTATTATCACCTAATAGAGGAAAGATTCGAATTAGCGAGTACGCATATCCCTTTATTTATTTTTTAAGCAATGAAGTTTAATGGATTCACTTAAATTTTTGTGTAAACTTAAGAGCTCTATTAAATTTTTTGAAATGAAGGTTTTATAAGCAAACTTTTCAGTTTCATTGCCCTCAAAGAAACCACAATCTATAGCTCTAAGAACAGATTCACTTAGATGAGAGCAAGTATTTTTTTGAGGGGTTGAATTTTGATCCCCTTTAAATTTTAATTCACTTAATTTTGATTTAATCGAGCATTGGTACTGAATCTGACTACACAACTCCTTATTATGAAACTCAGGAATGAGGGAGTCAACCTCATTATCATTATATATTTTTATTATGTTTGTATCCTTTTGTTTAATATCTTTTAACAAGGACTCTACTTCCTCTACAAGATCCTTTACATAAACTGCATCTTTATCTTTATTATTATCTGTAGGCCTATTCTCTATCTGACTAAGATAAATATCTACTTGTGCCTTGAGGGATGAAATGGCTTGAACTATAGGCTTTGATTTTTTATTAACTTTATCATGAAGGGCTTGTATCTCTGGGTCAGACATTTTCGCTGAAATTTGGCTAGAATGACCCAAGGACTAATGAAACCTTGAAGAAAGATGAAATAATGAAAGATAGCCTATCACCAGGCCAAATTATTTGAATTGAATTTTGAAAAGGTCTATTAGACAAAAAAAAAAAATAAAAAATTTGAAGTTGAAAGTGATCTAGGCCTATAATGCCTAACTTTGAAATTGAATTTTTTGAGGAAAAATGAGATATGGCCTACCACTGGCCAAATTATTTGATTTGAAATTTTGAAAGGGTTTAGAAGACCGACACACACACAAAAAAACAATTTTTGAGGTGAAAATGACCTGGCCTAAGTTTGACTTGAATTTTTGAGAAATCACTGTAAGGAAGGGTTAGGCAATGATGCATTGCTTATCTAACTCTCATACCAAATTTTGAATTAAATACCCTAAGACTAACTAAACTTAGGACAAAAACACCCATAGGCTAGTCTCGATAGGCCCACGTGGCTTCTACCGTCTCTAATATTTTCCTAAGTTCAAAAAAACCTTAATTTAAAAATGATTTTGACCTAATAATAGCCTACACAAAATATAGAAAACTGCTATAAGCTTCGGAGCTAGGTTGATTTTAATTTGCAATATTGCTAGCACGAGCTATCAAGAACTTGCAACAAATCCGTTCGTTAAGACCAATATAGATTACACAATTGACGAAAATTTAATCTAAAGCAGATTAAATTACAAAAAAAAATCTTTGAAAGATATAAGGTTTTAAAAGGTGATATATAAGTACAATTGTGAATCTAAATTAGCCTTACCTGAATTTGTTGTTTTCAAAGATTTTTTTGCTCTTTGAATAAGATTTTGATATATAGTCCATAGATAACTCTGCCTTATGGTTTTAGTAATCTATCACTTAAAATCTTAGTTAGGGTAAATTTGATTGGTGAGAAGGTAAAGAGAATAGGGATAGGTTGATAGTGAAAATATTTGAAAAGAAATGAAGAAATTTACCTCTATACCCTTTTACATTTTGAATTTTAAATTTGATTACACAAACACGACTAAAAGCCTTTTGAATTTTAGAATAGGTCCACAATTGTCGCAAGACATTGTGATTTTTAGCTGAAATTTAGTTGAAAATTAAACCACATGTCTAGACAAAATACATAAATCTCCGCTAACTATACAATAAAATACTGTAATAGCTAAATAGTTTATGAAATCCTAAAATAAATAACTATATCCTAAAATAAAATACATTAAAATAAGCAAAATAGAAGAGAAATATGTGGAAGTATATAATAGTTTTTATAGTAGCTTTACTAAATTTGGCTCAATGACCACGAGGCATTCTTCGTTTGAATTTGTAATTGTGGGGGTAATTAATTTACACACAGTGCCTGAGTAATCCATAGCTAGCTTATGCTCT